>JAQZBX010042474.1:7326-22102 GCA_029593785.1 Cabassous unicinctus
AAAAAAAAAAAAAAAAAAAGAAGTGGTTGTTGAATCAATCAAGTTAATTAAGTCTTTATTTAATTAATTACTCAGTCTATCTTTTTCAATTCTTTCTTCAAGGTCCTAGTGGGTTATGAGATCAATTTAGTAAGTCATGACTACAGTTACTTTTTAAATAAATAGAATACAACAGAATCGGTAAGGCTATGGCATATGATAAGGCTAAGGTTTGTTTCATGAAATTTTTGCTTCAATTATTTATAATTTATTGAGTGTTTACTGTGTGCCAGATACTATTCTAAATACTTTTCATGTATAAAATGACTTAATATGGGTAAAGGCAGCTACTATTATTATCCCCATTTTACAGATGATGAAACTAAGACACATAATGTATGTGCTGTGCTGAGATGTAAAATGTTTTTATTTTGGGTTGCAGTCAAAAACAGTTTGAAAAATACTGATTTGTAACTCATTTCTTGCCATCCCATGTCAACTTATTCCCATTTTCCAAGACCCAGCAGACATCACCTCCTCCTAGAAACCATGTGTGGCCCGCCCAGGCTGGGCTGGTACACCTCCTCAGTGTCTCAGGCCATCCTCTCGCAGTACTTACCCCACAGGATTATTCTATTGGGAGCCTGCTTCCCCTCGCCCCTACCCCTGCCCCCATTCTCCCATCACACCCAAGTCCATAAACTCATAAAAGGCAGGTGCCTGATTTTTCTCCTCTTGGTCTGTGTTCCCATTCCTGGCCCAGGGCCCAGCACAGAGCAGGTGCTCAGTAAGTGTTTGTGGAAAAAGGGAAGGCAGGGAGAGAAGAAGGGCTGAAAGACATCTGAGACTGGGCATATGTCCTGTGCAATTGGAAGCCACGGACCCAGGTTTCCAAGATGGGGAGCTCTACTTGGAACTTTTAAATCCCTTCTTCTGAGAGATGCTGGGCCCTTCACTGGTTCTGCTGGGGCTTCAGCAGTTTCGGCCGTGCATGTCTGTTATTAGGGTGCCCCTATTTTTCCATTCTTTCGGGAAGTAGAGGATGAGGCCCTGGCCATACAGGCTTGAGACAAGGCCTAATCAGTATGGGGGAGGGAAGATGCTTTTTGCTGAAGCTATCATGAGCACCCAGAGTAAACTTTTTAAAAGGAAGGTTCCCTTCTTTCTGTCACTCCCATGCTGCCGCCAAATCCCAGCTTCTAGGAGAAAGGAGAGCCCCAGCAGAAGAGAGTGCATTGCTCCCAGTGTGTCCACAATGAAAATCAAGTTTTCTGAAGTTTTCTATGGAAGGAGTCCAGGGACTCGAGAGGAAAAGGCGCTATCCGAAACAGAGGGTCTGTGGAGTCTACATGGCAGGAGTGTGTGGGTGGTGCCCCTCTTTTGTCCATATGTGCTTCCTCACTGGGCTTCAGGGACACCTGATGACAGGAAAGCAACTCAGGAAGTTGGCTGACCTTCACTGAACCCAGGAGCCATAAAGAAAAAGGCTGAATATGGAGGAAAAAAAAAACAAAAACATAACATCAAAGGAAACTGGAAAAAATATTTGCATTATATAAAATATATTAATTTCTTTAAAATACAGAAAACCCTATCAATCAATAAGAAAAATAACTCCATAAGAAAAGATCTACAAAGGACATAGAGGCAGTTCACAGATAAGTAACTACAAATATCCAACAAACATAGGGAAAATGCTCAAACGCACTAATAGTTAAAGGAATGAATACTAAAATGGCTGTAAAATATTTTACATCTATTAGATAAGCAAGGTTTAAAACTGTTAAGATATTCAGAGTTGCTCAAGTTGTGGAGAAACAGCTAATTTCATACGTTCTTGGTAAGAGTAAAAGTCCATACACTTTCTTTTGGAAGGCAATTCTACATTATCTTTTTCAAATGTTAGATATTCATATTTTCTGACCCAGCAATTTATCTTTTAGCTTGGAAAAATACTCATTCAGCTGTGAAAAAAAATATGTATATAGCAAGTGTACATCAAATGACTATTATAGGACTTGACACAGAGGAGGTACCAAACCAGTGACGCTTTTTATTAATAAGCAAACACTTATAGAGCCAGCTCAGTGCTACTATATTTTGTAAATATTAACTCATTTAATTCTCACACACACAAAAAAAAACGTGAGGAAGGCACCATTTTGATCCCCATTTTACATATGAGGAAACTGAAGCACAGAGAAGTGAAGTTGCCTAAGTAAGATCACACAGCCAGGAAGTGGCAGAGCCAGGATCTCATTCCCGACAGCGTGGTCCCAAAGCAGCACTGGCAGTGGCACCTTCTGAAATGAGGGGAATGTTCTATAATCTGGGCAGTCCACTATGGTAGTCACAAGGTATGTGGGGCTAACTGAGTCCATGAAATGTGGCTAGTCTGACTGAGGAACTGAATTTTTTAATTCATTTTAATTTAATTTTAGTTGATTTAAATTTAAAACGGCAAACACAGTGGACAGCTCAGCTCCAGAGTCCATGCACTTTATCAACATGCCATGTTGCCTGGAATTTGTAGTCCTCATACATTAGAAGGAAGAAGCTTTTGACTATCGGGTTGAATCAGAAGGGGATAGGCTGCCTGCGGAGTGAGTGGTGAGTTCCTGGTCACGGGAGACATGGCAGTGGAGACCATGTGGTAGAAGAGATTCAGGTGTCAGATTGGGGACGAGCGAGAGGGCAGGTCTAGAAAGGGGTTGGACAGCTGTTGATTTTCAAGGTCCAATCCAGTATGAGACTCTGATTGTAACAGGAAATGGAAAATGCTGTCCACACCACTCATCCTGCTATCATCTCAGGTGGGAAACTATGTCACCAGAATTGTCCTTTTCAATTGTCAAGGGCACCTAGTCCCTCAGAGGAGAGGAAATGAACACTGACTGGGTATTTACTCTGCCAAATACTGGGTTGGGCTTCATTTACAATATTCTGTGCTCTACACTGACATATACAAGGTAGATGTTGTAAATCCGCACTTTGCATTTTTGAAAACTAAGGCTCAGAGAAATTATTTATTAAGCGCACAAAGTAAAAGGCCAAGATCGGGTCTGAAGTGAAATCCACCTGATTCCAAAGCCTGAGCCCCTCATTTTCCAAATGAGAAAACTGGGTCCCAGAGAGGTGCAGAGAAAGCCAAATTCAGGAAGCTGTTTATCCTGATTCATCTCTTGGTTCAGTAAACAGCCCCTAAGCGGAGCACCTTCCCTCTCAGACAGGCTTGACACAAGCGAGGCTTCTCTCTGCCTTCAGGAGGCCCCTGGTCTCTAGCATGTACCACTAGCCATCTTCTCATCAGAATCGCCAATTAGACTGTGTGCTCCTTGAGGGCAGAGCCATGTCTCATTCATCCATGTCCCCAGTGCCTAGGATGGGGCTTGGCGTCCATAGGCACCGTAGCATGCTATTGAATGGATGCCACATGTAAACAAGTAAAATGAAGATGCAGAGGGGCACTGTTTAGCCAATATGAAACATCAGCAGAGGCTTCCCCATCTGTAAGCAGGTATTAAAAAATCTCCTTGGTTTGTTGTGAAACGATTCATTAAAAGTGCTTTACATGCCATTAGACTGAGTTTCTGAGGGCAGTGCCTGTGCCTGCCTGGTTCATCAGTCTCTCCCCAATGTTTGACACGTGTGACTTTCAAGAAATGCCTGTTTAGTTCATTAGCAAGCGAATATGTAAAGGCTGTGAGATTTTGTGGACCTGGCATGTAGTAGGCTCTCAAAAAATGTGAGTGCTCTCCTCTTCTCCCAAGGATGTGGCATTTGAACTGCGACTTCAAGAACAGAGAGAGGAAAGAATATCACAGCCCAAGCAAAGGCTGAGAGCCTCAGAAAAGGTCCCAGCAAACTAATTCCTCTGACACAGGACAGTTTGATGCGAAAGCAGCCACTGAGACTTCTGAAAGGGACAGCAAGGGCAATCCATAGTGCTGTTTTTTGTTGTTGCTTTTTTAAATTGTGGTAACATATTTATAACACAGAATTTTCGATTTTAACCATTTTTAAGTGTCAGGTCATTAATTACACTCACAATGTTATTCCACAATCACCACCATCCATTACCAAAATTTTTCATCTCCCCCAAGAGAAACTGTGCACCCATTAAGCAATAATTCCCCATCCCCTCTCCCCTCAGCCCCTGGTAACCTCTTATCTACTTTCTGTCTCTATGAATTTGGCTTATTCTAGATATTTCATGTAAGTGGAATCATACGTTTCCTTTTGTATTTCACTTATTTCACTCAGCATAATGTCTTCAAGGTTCATCCATGTTGTTGCATATATCAGAACTTCATTCCTTTTATGGTTGAATAATATTCCATTGTATGTATATACCACATTTTGTTTATCCATTCATTATTCATGGACACATTGGTTCTTTTCACCCTTTGGCTATTGTAAATAATGCTGCTATAAACATTGGTGTACGAGTATTCATTCGAGAATTGTTTTCAGTTCTTTTGGGTATATACCTAGAGGTGAAATTTCTAGGTCATATGGTAGATCTATGTTTAACTTTTTGAGAAACTGCCAAACTGTTTTCCACAGTGACTGTGCAATTTTACATTCCCACCAATGATGTACAAGTGTTCCAATTTCTCCACATCCTTGCCAACAGTTATTTTCCATTTTTTAATAGTAGCCATCCTATCCTATAGGGTGTGAAGAGGTATCTCATTGTGGTTTTGATTTGCATTTCCCGAGTGACTAATGATGTTGAGCATCTTTTCATGTGCTTATTGGCCATTTGGTTTTCTTCTTTGGAAAAAAATGCATATTGGAGTCCTTTGCACATGGTTGCTTTCAAAAGGGGCCCAAGCTCAAGACCTTTGTCAGTGTATCTCAGAGAATAATGGACTTCCAAAGAGCAGGAAAAGCAGGGATTTAACACCAATGGGCACCATGGGGCCTGGGATGCCTCAGCTGGGCACTAGGAAATCATTTCTGACATGGAGAGCCATCTGTTACCTTTTGGATAAGCCCCTCAGAGGGAAATGCATAAGCCTAGGCCTGCCTGGATCCTTGGATGATACAGATGTGGGTGGGGGGTGGAACTGGCAGCAAGAGGAGGAGCAGTCCCCAGAGAGTGTGGAAGCATCCCAAGGCTGCAGGGTATGGGGAGGACGGCAGGGGCAGAGCCAGCTTGCCCAGTTTGGGCACAATAGGCACCTGGACTGGCTGCAGGGGGCCCTCTGAGAGGAGGTCAAGGCTCACAGCTGGGAAGGAAACAGGAATCCAGGGACAGGGCCTCAGACCAGCCTCATCCCCAAGGAAGGGAGCAGCTCTGGCCAAAGGTTTTCAGAAGAGAACACAACTGTTAGTGGGCCTGGGTCTAGCGTGGGACAAGGCCTCCAAGCAGGTCTGCCTTGTCATGAGAAGTGCCGTGAGAGCAGGGGCAGCTCTGTTTGTTCACACTGGTTCCTAGTGCCTGGCACATGGTAGCTGCCAACCGGAAGATCCAGGGATTACTATTGATTCAGAAAAAGAGTCATTTCCCTGGAGGGAGACTGAGTGTGTACCCCACCCCATGCCCACACAACCCATCTGCAAGGCAGCTATTACTATCCCATCCCATTTAATAGTTGAAGAAACAACTATTAAATCAGAATCACATGCCCTCTAACCAGGCTTCCTGGGTGTGCAATTCCCTCTTGCCTTCCCTCTGACAAGTCCTGGTCCAGGGACAGACACTGAGAATGCAGGAAATGTTCATGTTGGCTAAGCAGGAATCCAGCAAAACGAGCTACTGTTTGCTGGCAACTGGAAAGGCATTTGGCATTTGAGAGAACTGTGCGGGCCTTGACTAGTTCATTTATAAAGTGGAAACAAGAACACCTTATCACTCAGGGTTATCATAAGGCTTAAGTGAACTTCTTAAAGTACTTGGCATGGACCTGGCTCAACAAGATGGGTGAAAAGTAAAAGTAGTAAGAGTACATTTTTATGAAAACTCTTGTCTACAATGAGATGTGGTGCCTTAAGATTCTTTATAGAAAATCTCAACTCAGATTGACTTCAACTGTTGCTATCAGCTTCCCCATTTATTATTTCACTTTTAACAAGTAGTCCAGAGGCAGAGTGGCTCCAAGTATATTCATTAGGGCTTAGCTTTGGCTACTTAGCTTGGACTACAGCAGTTGCAGGCCATTGTATCCAGATGGTACAAGGTCCAGGAAAAGAACAGGAGCCATTTCCTCTGGTGTCTGCCTTAAGGACAAGGAAATCTTTCATAGAAGCCCAACTCCCAAGACCTCTCCTCACAACTGATTGGTCAGTGGCTCACATACAAGGGAATGGGACCCTTGTGATTTGCCAGTCAGGATCCATCAACTGAAACACATAACAAAAGCAAGGCTTCCTGAACAAAATCAGAATTCTATTAGCAAGGGCAATGGATGTTGGTAGGCAACCAATGATGGCTCCTACAATGGAAAATAATAAAATTAACTCTACCCCTCTCCCTCCAGGGCTGTTAAGGAGATGCAATGAGATAATGGGTGTGAAAGAGTTTTCTGAACTACAGAGGGCTCTGCACATAGGATGGGATGTTATTATGCTTATAGAAGAATTATAATTCTATTATAGAATAATAGATGATACTTGAATGCAATCATCCATCCTGCTTGTGGCCGTGCGTTTCTGCTCATCAAGCCCTCGTACCCACATGCGCAAGTACGCACACACGCACACACGCACACACATTGTTGTGGAGATCTAAGAATTATCCGCCAGACACTTCTTAGGAATGAGGCGAGGGATGACAGTGCTCCCTACAAAGCGATGTGCAGATGTGATTGTGGGGAACATGGTGTTGTGGGAAATAACATGGACCTGGCAACCGGACACATGGATTCCAATCCAGCTTCTACAGGCTTCTGTGCTGCATAACTTTGGGCACATTATTTAATTTCTCCACGTTTCTTTTCCCATCTGTAAACTAGGATAATAATATACCTCTCCACAGGTTGACATGAGAATCTGAGATAAAGTACATCAAGCACGGTGCCTGGCACCGAGCAGGCAGTGAACCAATGGCAGCTGTGATTAGTAACTGCAAACGCTGATATTTCCATGCCTGAACTCTTTAATCCTCACACAACCCTGTGAGGAAGGTACTGTTGTCATCCCTAGGCACAGAGAACTGCAAAAACCGGCCCAGGGTTGCACAGTTAGCAAACAGCAGAACCCCGGGATTTGGACTCAGGCACTCTGTGCCAGAATCCGTGTTCCACCCTCTAGGCTAGGCTGTCCCTTGTTACTCTTTTTTTTTTTTAGGATTTATTTTTATTTATTTATTTACACCCCCCTCCACCACCTCGTTGTTTTTGTGTTCGCTGTCTACTCTCTGTGTGTTCCTCGGTGTCTACTTGTCTTCTCTTTAGGCAGCACCGGGAACTGATCCTGGGACCTTCCAGAGTAGGAGAGAGGCACTCAATCTCTTGCGCCATCTCAGCTCCCTGGTGTGCTGCATCTCTTATTGTCTCTCCTCTGTGTCTTTTTTTGTTGCATCATCTTGCTGTGCCAGCTCTCTGCATGGGTCAGCTTGCCTTTTTTTTTTTTTTAAAGCTACTTAGATTCCATAAATGTTACTCAAAAAATATAGGGATTCCCATATCCCTCATTACTTTTACTATGATACTACTAATGTCACTGGACCACCTCTGCTGCCTTATTGTATGACCTTCGGTTTGTTCCGTCACCTCTCCAGGCCTCAGTTTCTTCGGGTATAAACCCATAAATTGGGCTAGAAGAACTTTGCTCCATTTAAACTTTACGGAGACGTGATTAAGGGCTCAGGCTGTGGATGGAGCAGGCAAGGCTGGGTGCAAATACTGGCGCTCCCCTTCCCAGCTGTGTGACCTTGGCCAAGTTGATTGGCCACCGTAAGCCTGAGTTTCCTTGTGTCTAAAGTCGGAATAGCAAAAGTTCCTAACTCGTAAGGTTGTTTTTAGAATGAAAAAATAGATTCATGTCTATACACAGCTTGGCACAATGTTCTGGCAAATAGAAAGTGCCCAATCAAGGGGAGCTATTAGTAGCGTTGTTATTGTTATTAAGTTGTCTTTCTTTCTCCTGCATATAATTCCTCAGTAAGCAAAAGACTTGTTTATTCAGGCAGGAAGCCCGAGGGCAGTTTCTTTCCGGAAATCATAGACTCACAGAATGGAGTCACTTAACCTTCTTTGAACTTCTCTCTTCTCATCTGCTAAATGGGAGTAATAAAGAGTAACTCAGGGAGTTGACTCTGATATGAGGATTAGGTGGAATAACATAAATCAGGCTTGCTAGCTTTTATTATTAGGACTCAAAGAGAGCTTAGAAGGGCAATGGTGTAACCGTGATCATTTTCAGCTGAAGAGACCCAGAGAAGTTCAGTGACTTGATTCAGGTGGCACAGCCTAGTGGGGAGTGGATGCTGGGTCCAGACCCCGGGGAGTAGGGACAGGCCCTGGATTCTCTTACCCGGGAGGCCTTTTATAAGATCTGCACCTACCTCTCTCCCACTCATTTCTTCACCGCTTCCCACCTCTCCTCCAGACTCAACTGTTAATACTCACAGTTCCCTAGCAGCATCATACCTTTTAAAAAAAATAAATAAATACTTTCGGCCTCTGCACGTGCCGTTATCTCTGCATGGGATACTGACCAGCCCACTCCATGCACACTCATACATGCATACCCCACGTGCACATACCCGTTGTCTCCTTCGTCTGACCCCTCCTAGTTCACCTTTAGGCTTCTGCTTAAACACCTTCTCCAAGAAGGTGCTGCTAAGCCCCAAGTCTTCATTAATTAAGAGTTTGCTCTTCTCGTAGTACTATGGGGTAATTGCCAATTCTGGATTGACTTGGCCACTAAACTGGGAACTTCTGAAAGGCAGGCAGGCATTCCTCTCTGAGTCCCCTCTGTAGCCCCTTTGGGTTGCTGGTTGGAGTCCCCCATGGGATCTCTGAGAACTGACTGGGGAAGGATCTAGGGGACCAGACACCCCAGAAGGATACTTGCCTTTCTTTCCCAAGGGGCTGGCACTGCTCTCCCCTGACAAACCCAGGAACCTGTGGCAAATTACACAGAACCACCACCCCGCCAGCCTCACAGGCCACTGCGCTTTAGAGACTTGGCATGCAGGAACATCCCAACTGTGTTTCCTAGCCCCCAGGCACCTCTCCCCTCCCTCATTCCCCCAACCATGTGAAATCCGAGGCAAATGTGGTCCATGTGTGCCCAGCGCTGAAGTCACAGGGGTGCTGTTTCTGAGCTTTGCCCAGGAAATGCCAGAGTAGCTTCATACACAAGCTTGGCCCGGTGCCCTCCCCTCCAGAAACCAAGAAATCCCTTTTTGCTGGTAGGGACCAGGCTCTGCTCTCCAAGGAGTGGGGCAAGTTATGAACTGGGTTTGGGGATCTTGAACGGCTTTAGCCCCCAACACACAAACTCTTCGCTTTTTAGTTAAAAGATACACAAACAGCCAACGCCTTTGTTTCTTTTCCAACCCAATGCCCTCAGTCGGGGTAACCAGCCTTCGTGGGCAGCCTTTGGATCAGGCTTTTCCATTAGCTGGTTGTGATGGGTTTGGGCTCCATTTCTGGTGTCTAATTCCCCCCACCACAGAGCCATTGGTCTCCTCAGTGTGGCTGCATGGGTAGAGAGTCTACCCACTTGGGTTCAATCCTGCCCCTCCTTTTAGGAACTGAGTGGCTACAGTCTTTCTAGGTCTCCTTTTCCTTATCCCTAAAATGGGAATAGTAATACTCACCTCGTAGAGGGATCACAAAGGACTAAATGTGATGATGGATGCAAAAGCCCCTTCTATATAAATGACCACTGGCTGAGGAAACTCCACACAGGAAGATAGAGTGGTTTGATGAATGGAATATGGGTTTTGGAGTCACACCTGGATTTGCCATTTACTACCTGGAGTTCTCCAGCAAGTCATTGACCTCTGTACCTCAGCTTCCTATATGTGAAATGGGATTTGTCATTACCCGCTGTAGTGTAAGCTCCACAAGGACAGGGACTTTACATGATTCTGCTTCCTATTGTATCCCCAGCACCTGGCAAAGAGCCTGACATATGTGACATCTCAATTCATATTTGTAGAACGAGCAAATGATACTTTTTGTGCAGGTTATATAAAGTGCTTACACAGTGCCGGGCACACAGAAGGTATTGGTAAATGTTTATTCCATTCCCTTCTTGTGGCATCTCAAAGGCTCCTTTGTGTACAGAGTATAGTTTAAGATAAAAAGCCAGTCTGTTTTTCTTCTAATTTTTGCTCCTGGCTTTTGAGAACTTCCCTTACATCCACACCACATTGCTTTTTTATTTTTTTGTGTTCTGTTTTTCTTTTTTAAGAAAACCTTTTATTGAAGTATAACATATTCAGAAATCTGCACAAATGAGAAGTGCACAGCTCTGGCTTTATTTTATGTCCCCCGCCCCCCAGTTGTCCAGTTGTCACACTAATCCCTGACTCCCCCTCTGAGACAGAGTGAATCCCTAGAAAGAATGCTAACTGTGGGCTCAGGTGGCCTGGGTTCGAATCCCAGCTCCACACCTCTCTAGCTCTGTGGCTTTGAGCAAATTGCTTCACTTCTTTGAACTTATTGGCCTCCTCCTATGGCTGATGAGAGACTAGGGAACTAAACACATGAATTTACAAATGTAAATTCCTGTGATTATTGCTATTATTCACTTAGATTCTTTTAGTGGGAAGAGTGTGGGTTTAGGATACAAGAAAAGGGGGCCCAGAACCCAGCTTAGTACCCACTGGGCAGGTGAAAGTCTTGTTGAGCCTCCTAGTCTTGGGGCCTGGAAATTTGCAGCTGTGTAAACTGAGTGAGGTGAGGAGAGGGAAATATGTGTGTGTGTATATATATATATATATATATAAAATCTCAGGAAGTAATAAATGACTTTGAAACCAGCTGTTTGGAAGTGCTTTCTTAATCAAATGTCAGTGCAGGAGTGCCAAGCCGGAGCCTTCCTGTTCAACAGAGCACTCTGTGACCACGGATTGTTCACGGCCTGCCATAAATTTCAGTGGCTCCTTGGTCACGTTTGCCAGACAGAGATAATCCAGATTGCCTTATGCCTTCCCTCTTCCCCACATCCTGCAGAAAGTGGCCTTCCCATCCAGCCGAATGTGGCTGTACCATCTTAAACCCCTTTGGAGGTAGCTCCTGGGAAAGGAGGTTAAAAGAACCTGTGAGAAAGCTGGGCTTGCAGCTGACACTGCCTGTCCCTCCACCCCCCAGCAGCTCTCTTACACTCTTCCCCCTCTCCAGCATTAAAGTAAGACGTGTTTCTGGCTCTCCTTCTCCTGTGAGGCTGGGCTTTCCTCTAGAGAAGGGCTGGTCTTGGCTCTGTGTCTCAGTGCCAATCAGGGTCTTAGGCAGAAGAGAGGTTGCCTTGGTAAACTGGTGGGGTTGGAAATAAAAGGAAGGGGGGCAGTGCTGGAAGAAGACAGTTTGGCAGTTCCTCAGAAAGTAAAACATCGAATTCCCATATGGCCCAGCAATCCCACTTCTAGGTATGTACCCAAAAGAATTGAAAGCAGGGACTCAAAACAGATACTTGTATACCAATGTTCATAGAAGCATTATTCACAATAGCCAAAAAGTGGAAACAACCCAAATGTCCATCAACTGATGAATAGATCAACAACAGTGACAGAGCCACACAATGGAATATTGTTTGGCAATAAGAAGAAATGAGTACTGATACATGTCACAACACGGATGATCCTTGAAAACATTGTGCATCCAGAATAGGCAAATCCACAGGGACAGAAAACAGATGAGTGAGTGGTTGCCCAGGGCTTGGGGGGGCGGGGCGGGGGTCAGGGAAATGAGGAGTAACTGCTAATGAGTATGGGGTTTCTTTTTGAAAGGATGACGATGTACTAAAATTGATTATAGTGATGGTTGCACAACCCTGCATAAATGAGAAAACATTGAATTATATACTTCAAATGGGTGAATTTTATGGTATGTGAGTTAAATCTCAATGAAACTGTTATTGTTAAAAGAATCAACGAATGTTCTCTCTTGACAAGCCTGTGTCAAACAAGCAGGCCAGCTGGTAGGCCATCCTTGTGTGAAGACAACCAACACCCAGGAAGCTTTTACCTCGTGTGGCAGTGGAAGGTGGACCAGGAAGTGGGCTTTCCCAGGCAGGCAGGCAAAAGCAGGGCTCCTTTCCTGGTGAATGCATTAAAAAAAAATTTTTTTTTTTTTTTTTAATTAAAAAAAGGCCCCAAGAAACCTGTGAGGAGGAGCCCTAGAGATCAAATGAACTGAGCCTGAGAAATTTACTGCATCCTATTTTCCAGGGATCATTTTCCCAACATAAGTCACAGAGACAGATGGCTCAGGACCTGCTCCTGGAAAGAACCACTGCAGAGGAGAGTTGACTTAGTGGGAGCTGGCCAGCCTGGGGAGTAAGACACATGATACTTAATAGGCTGGGAATGGCCCGCCAGGACCTGAAGTCTGCGGTTCTGCCAAGCACTTCCCATTAGGGATCCCAGGCAAAGCCTGTTGTCTTTGCTCCGTGTGTGTGTGTTCTTCTCTTTAAAATAAATTTTATTGCTTTTCTCCTTATTATCACATTTTTCCTTGAAGAAAAAAAAACAGAAAATGTAGAAAAATATAAAGAAAAAATAAAACCCATCCATAATTTTTCTACTCTAAGGTAACTGCTATTAACACTTTTTGCAGATTATACCCACACATATTATACCAAAAAATTACTTTTTATACAATTTTCCATTCTGCTTTTTCAATATCCTATTTTCCTTGTCACAAAACATTCTCTACAAAAACGGCTTACAGTGGCTGCATGATATTAGCATTGTCTTGATGTGCTTTGATTTACATAATTAGCCACTTATTTTTGTTTAACATTAAAGATGTTTTTCCTTTTTAAATTTTTTCAAAGTTTTACTTCTTACTATTTTAAATGATGTTGTGATGAATATCCTTACAAGTAAATCTTTTTGAAAAGTTATGATTTTTTTCCTTGGGTAAATTCCTAGAAGTGAAATTGCTTGGTTAAAATGTTTTCAAGTTTTAAAAATCAGTTTATACCAAATTATGCTACCACCATCAGTGTGTAAAATCTTGTTTGTATTTAAAACCAACATCTATTTTAGCACTTACTAGATGCCAGATGTTTTCATATCTTTTATTTCATTTTTCCCCCAGTTTTAAAAAAATAAAGTATAAAAATACCGCAAATATTCTCATTGTCCTGATTTTGTGATAATCAGGGTAGGCTAAACATTCACTATATTAGAAACCATGCATGTGTCCCCAGACCTAGCTTTTCTCCCTAGGTCTGGTTTTTAGAATGCTGGTGATAAACTAGGCCTGATTTATTATATGACCATCCTGTATGGGAGAAGACTGTAACTTTTGATATCTTTGGTCAACCTTAAGAGATATAGCAGGGGGACAGATGTGGCTCGGGTGGTTGGGCATCCGTCTCCCATATGGAGGGACCTGGGTTCAATCCCTGGGACCTCCCAGTAAAAAAAGAAAAATATAGAAGGCATGTGGGCCACCAGGCCCTGTCCGCAGGTGAGACGCCAGGCCCCGTAAGCGGGTGAGCCACCAGGTTCTGTGCACAGGTGAGCCACCAGGCCCTGCAAGCCACTCAGCAAGATGATGACGTAACAGGAGTGTGACACAAGGGAAAGCCAAGACGAGACGCACCAAAAAACCAGGAACTAAGGTGGCGCAGGCGGTAGTAGGACGCCTCCCTCCCACATTGGAGGTTCCAAGGATCAAATCCCAGTGAAGACAGGAGGAGAAGGATGAGAAGAGAGGGCAGGAAACGGACACAGAGAGTTGCCCAGCGAATTGACACAGAAACAGCACAAAAAAAAGGGGGGGAGGGAGTTAAAAATGGATAAAAGTAAATAAATAAATAAATTCTTTAAAAAAATTTATAGGGGAGGAAGATTCGGACTATAGTTAGTAGTAATACTTTGATGATGATGTTCTTTCATGATTTGTTAACAAATGTTTCACAACAATGCAGGATGTTTGTGGAGGGGTGATGTGTGGGAGCCCTGTATGCATGTTTGTTTTGTAAGAGCACGATGTTTACTGAACACTTATAGTTTATGTATGTTCATATATGAATGATATACTTCAATAAATTGTTTTTAAAAAATAAAGTATAAAAATAACTATATGAGCTCATTGTAGAAAAATGTGAAAATATAAAAGTATATTAAATTTTTGTAATTGCCCATAATATTAAAATGTTGCTTTGTTTTCAGCCAGTCTTTTTCCTATACATTTATACAAACACATTCATTCTATAAACATTTTATGAGCATCTGTTATGCTGAAAGAACCTGATTTTCCATTGTAACTGAAATAGTTTTTATCCCACATTTTCCTACAATCCTTTAATCCTCAGAACAACCCTTTGCAGTATAGATTTCCATTACCCTTATCTTGTAGAATGTTAGATCACAAAGAACCTTAGAGAGTGTTAGTCCAACTCCCTCCCTTTCCTGATGGGGACATCAAGGGCCAGAGAGGTAAGATGACCTGTCCACGATCACACGGCACACTGTTGACCAGCACCCAGATCCTTTGACCCCCTACCCCTTTGCTATAGACTACATCCAATGATACAGAACGGAATCGGTACTTGGCTGCCCTAAACCAGGCTGACCATAAAATTAATTGTCCAAATCAGGGCGTTTTTAGAGTAAAGGGACCACCACTATTATTTTTTTTTTTTTTTTAAAGATTTATTT
>JAQZBX010042475.1:0-21995 GCA_029593785.1 Cabassous unicinctus
TTATTCAAGTTCTCTGTTTCTTTAATTAGTCTCTGTCCAGATGTTCTATCCAATAGTGAGAATAGTGTATTGAAGTCTTCAACTATTATTATAGAGGCATCCAATTCTCTCTTCAATTTTGACAGTTTATGCCTCTTGTATCTTGGGGCACTCAGTTTAGGTGCATAAATATTTAGTATAATTATTTCTTTTTGTTGAATTGTTCCTTTTATTGATAAAATGACCTTCTCATTCTTTATAACAGTTTTGTGGTTTGAAATCTATTTGGTCCTATATTAATAATTGACTCCAGCTCTTTTTTGGTTACTATTTGCATGAAATATCTTTCTCTAACATTTCACTTTTAATGTTCTTCTGTCCTTAACTCTGAGGTGTGTCTCTTGTAGACAATATAGAGATGACTCACTTTAAAATATTTTACTGAAGTATGTCATTCAGATATGAATATACATAAAGAATAATTATGTAGTAAATCTTGTGAACGTACAAAAAAAAATATATAAACTCATATTTTTTTATCCATTCTATCAGTCTAAGTCTTTTCATTGGGCATTTCAAACTATTAGCATTCAATTTTATCACTGTAAATGCATTGCTTGCATCATCCATTTTGTCCTTCAGCTCTCTGTTGTCATATCTTTCTACTGTTTGTCTTCTTACCCTTCAATTTACCTTTCCTAATAAACTTAATTTCTATTATCTTCTCCAAATCTCTTTTCCTTGTTATGTTGATCAGCCAAAAGGGTGCTGATGCAATGTACCAGAACTCTGTTGGCTTTTATAAAGGGTATTTGGGGTAGAAGCTTACAGTCACAAGTCCATAAAGCATAAGTTATTTCCCTCGCCAAATTCTGTTCCATGTGTTGGAGCAATATGGTTGCTGGTCCCTGCAGGTGTTCAGCCTTCCTCTTCCTCCAAAGACTTCACGGTCCAAGCTGCTTCCATTCTCAGCTGTAGCCTAGCATAAGGCTTGTCTCTCCCCCCAAGCTCATTTCTTTTTGGATTTTCTCAGTTGTTCAGGGCTCTGGTCTCTTCAGGGACAAATTTTCAGGCAAATGGCTTGACTCTCTCCCTAAAGGTCCAGTATCAAATCTCTGACCTCTCTCCTCTGCCATTTTATTTTCTATGTGCATCCCGGTCCACCAAGGGGACAGGAACTCACTGTCCTAATGACATGGCCAAATCAAAGCCTTAATGATAATTTAATCAAGTAAAAGTGAAACCTCTGAATTTAATACAATCTTCTCTGCCCAAAGTAACACTACAGTTTGCAAACACAATCCAATGTCTATTTTTGAAATTCATAAACAATATAAAACTGCCACACTTCTTTTCCCTTCATGATGCAGCACTCCTTTTATTATCGCATATAATTCTGATGTTTTGGTACTATATTCTACCAGTTTCTGTTTGTCTGTGACTTTGAACTCACTCTCATTTTTGAAGGACTGTTTTGTCAGATACAGAATTCTTGGCAAAGAATTCAATACCTTAAATACACCATACCCACTTTCTTCATATCTCCATACATTCTGATGTGAAATTAGCACTTAATCTTATTGAGTTTCCCTTGTATGTTATGCTATGCTTTTCTTTTGCTGCTTCCAGAATCCTCTCTTTATCTCTGATATTGTCATTCTGACTAGAAGGTGTCTTGGCATAAGTCTATTTGGATTTATTCTGTTTTGGGTGCCTTGTCCTTCTTGGTATTGATATGTTTGTCTTCATAAGTGTGGGGAAGTTTTCAGTCATTATTTCCTCAAATATTCTTTCTTCACTTTTTCTATTCTTTTCTCCTATGGGGACTACATAATGTGAATGTTTGGGTGCTTTGCATGGCCTACAATTCCCTGGGACTCTGTTCCAATTTTTCCATTCTCTTCACTTTCTGTTATCCTCTCCTTTCCAGTTCAGATATTCTGTATTTGAAATCACTAATTCTGCCTTTGAGCAATAAAAATTTGCTCTTATATGCATCTAATGTATTTTTAATCTCATCCATTGTAACTTTCATTAGCATGAGATCTGTTACTTTTTTCTTTGCAGACTTTCATTGTTCTTTATGCTTACCCAGTGTCTTCTTTATATCCTTTAATTATTTTGTAATATTTTCTTGAAATTCTTTGAATTGATTTAGGAAATTTGTGTTTTCATCACTGATTACCTTGAATCCTGTATCTCTTCTGATATTTGGTTTGTTCCTTTGGCTAGCCCCTCTCTTCCTATTTCCTAGGATGGCTTGTAATTTTTTATTGCTGTTTAGGCATCTGAAAATGTTGGTGAATTTTTTCTGATTGACAATTTCTTATTCTTGTCTATGTTTTTTCACAGCTCTCCTTTGATATTTGTTTCAACTTATTCTAAGTCTACAAAGTTACCCAGTTTAATAATCAAAATTGGGCCAGGGCCACATATTAGGGTGCAGATTTTCTCACAAGGGTTAGAATACAGAGAGAACTGAAAATAGTTTTGGTCCATTCAAATTCCATGTGGGCCAGCAAGTGGCACTCATTGGTGCACCTTTCCAATGACGGCTTTCAGTCTTGGCTTTCGTGTGTTTCTGTGTTGAATCTCAAGAACAGAGGTTTAAAAAAGGTTCTGTTGGCCAAATTCACTAAGTAAAACTCCCTGAATCCCCTCCCTTTTCCTTTGTAACAGCTGACAGGGAGGAAGAAGTCTGTTCCCTTTTCCATCAGCTGCAGTGAGTCAGGGATTTTATCCCATCTTAATATCTTGTGGGTTGAGGGAGCCCTTCCTGGCTGGAGCTTGGTAAATCACATTTGTTTTTTTCTGGTCTTAATCTCTCTGTACCTTACTCTCCTGGAAGTTGTGTATCATTGTCCTGGTCTGCTGACCCCCAAAGCAGTTCCCTCAGACAAATTTTGGCTCTTTCTCCATTGTTTTCATGACAGCATTGAGCCCTGGCTGTTGGTCAATGTCCTTTTCCCACAATCCTCCCCAAACAGCCTTTTCTAAAGAAATGGAAAAAGCATCTATCAAATTTATTTGGAAGGGTAAAAGGCTCCAAATAGCTAGAAACATTTTTTTTTTAAAAGATGAATGAAGTTGGAGAAATCTTTTACAGACTTTAAATCACAATACCTAGTTACAGTTGTAAAAACAGCATGGTACTGGCATAAAAATAGACATATAGACCAATGGAATCAAACTGACCATTCCAAAACAGACCCTCACATTTATGGCCAAGTGATTTTTGACAAGAGTGTCAAACCTACCCTCCTGGGGTAGAACAGCCTATTCAACAAATGGTGCTTGGAGAACTGGATATTCATAGCTAAAAGAGAGAAAGAGGACCCCTATCTCACACCTAATACAAAACGTAAATCAAAATGGATGAAAGAACAAAATATAAAATTGAGAATCATATAACTTCTAGAAGAAAATATAGGAAAACCTTTTCAAGACCTGGTGGTAGGTGGGTGTTTCTTAAACTTTACACTGATAACATGTGTAATGATATAAAACATGAATAAATGGGACCTCCTCAAACTTACACACATTTTTACTTCAAAGGACTATGTCAATAAAGTAACATGGCAACACACTCAATGGGAGAAAATATTTGGAAACCAAATAGCTTGTAACTTATTGTTTGATTTCCATGCTATATAAAAAGATCATACCATTCAATGATAAAAGAGCAAGCAATTCAATCAAAAGATGGGTAAAATACTTAAATAGTCATTTCTCCCAAGATGAACTAAAAATAGCAAAAAAGCACATGAAAAATGTTGACTATCACTAGCTATTAGGAAAATGCAAATCAAAACTACAATATCATCTCATGCTGCACAGAATGGTCATTATTTTAAAAGAAACAGAAAACAACAAGTGTTAGTGAGTATGTGGAGAAATATGAGCAAACCTCTACTGTTGGTGAGAATGTAGAATGCTGCAGCCTCTGTGGAAGACAGTTTGGGAGTTCCACAGGAAGCTAAATATAGAACTGCCATATGATACAGCCATCCTTGTAGTAAGAATCTATTCAGAAGAACTGAAAACAGTGTCAGAAAGAGACACTTGCACACCGATATTCATAGATGCATTATTTACTATTGCCAAAAGAAAGAAACAACCAAAGTATCTATCAATCAGTAAATGGATAAACAAAATGTGGTATATATGTATAATGGAATGCTATGCTGTTGTAAGAAGAAGTGAAATTGGGACACATATGGCAACATGTTTTTTATAAAGACATAAAAAAATGAAAGAATATGCCATGTTCAAATATTTGAAGACTAAATATTGTTAAGGTGTCAATTCTAACCAAAGCTATTTAGAGATTCAATACAATCCAAATCAAAATTCCATCAGATATCTTTGCATAAATGGAAAAGCCAATAAACAAATTTGCATGGGGGGTACACGGACAAAATAACCAAAATCAAAGAAGAAGAAGGATGTTAGAGCACTAACACTTCCCAACTTCAAATGTATTATAAGACCACTGTAATCAAAATATCACTACACTGGTACAAAGGCAGACATATAGACTATTAGAAATAAATGGAAGTTCAAAATAGACCTTCATGTCTATGGCCAACAATGATGAAAGAATAGTCTTTTTGATATACAGTGTTGGGAAAATTGGCTAGCTATATGCAAAAGAATGAATGTGGAATTCTACCTCTAGCCACATATAAATATTCACTACAATGGGACAAATATCTAAATATTAGAACTAATACTATAAAATCTCTTGGAGATTGAATTATGTACACCAAATGATTATTATTTTTTTAACATTAATCCATCCCTGCAGTTGTGAATCCATTTTAAATAGGATCTTTTAGTTAAGGTGTAGTCAATTGAATAAATTTGGGCTGTAATAACATTAATTACATCTTTTATAACCAGAATGAAATTCAGATATATAGAGAAAGGCAATGTAGAGACTGGAAATCAATGAGACCATGAATAGAAAGGAGGATGCCAATGCCATGTGCACTGCCATGAGACAGAAAAGTCATGGATGAAAGATCACTGGCAGCCAGACCAAGAACACCTTAGTCTTTGGGGAGAAAGAATCAACATTCTAGTGCTTTGATTTTGGACTCATGCCAGGCTCAAAACTGTGAAAAAATAAAATCCTTTTGTTTAATCCAAACTATTTTATAGTATTTGCTTTAGCAGCCAGGAAACTAAGACAAACTCCTAGAGGGAAGCATAGGGAAACCTTTACATTTATACCGAAAACCAAACACAAAAGAAAAAAAAAATAGATAAGTGGTGATTCAGCAAAATTAAGAAAAAATGTTCATCAAAGTACTTTATTATGAATTTTTATTTTTTTAAAAAGATATTTAGATTATACAAATGCTACACAAAAAATATGTGGATTCCCATATGCCAGGCTCCCCACACCTCCCACACCTGCCCACATAAACAACATTCTTTGTGAATGTGGCACATTCATTGCAATAAATAAATGCATCCTGGGGCATTGCCATTGATCATGGACTATAGTTCACATGTAGTTTACACTCTCTCCCACACTATTCTGCAGGCTATGGGAAGACATATAAAGGCTTCTATCTGTCATTGCAATGCCATTCAGGACAATTCTCAGGTCCCAAAAAAGCCCATTCATTATACTTGTCTTTCCTGCCCCCTTCTCCCAGAGCCTCCAGTGGCCACTGCCTCCACATCAATGCTGTAATTTCTTCCATTGTTAGAATCACAAGTCTACAATAGAATACCAATAAGTCCACTCTAGTCCATAGTTCATTCCCCAATTCTGAGGATTCTGGGATGGTGATGTCCGTATCACCTCTAATTGAGAGAGGGCTTCTATCGCTTATAACCAATGGATTGGACTCTCTTGCTTGCAGTTGTAACCTCTCTCGTTTCCTTGGTATTGTGGTTGTCAATCCTCACCTCTTTGTTATTCATCTTAGGTGAGTCCAATGAACTGGAGAGTAGGTGATGCAACTCTGCTGAGGCTCAGGGTCAGCTGGCACATGGACAGTCCATAGATTCAAGTCTCTTGGATGTACAGCTACCATGAATTTTGAGGACCTCAAGTTCAGTGAAGCAAGCCAAGTATCGAAGGAAAAATATTACAGGACTTCACTGATATAAATTAAACAAACCAAGCAGACTCAGAGAGCTATTGTATGGAAGACAGGTTTACAGGAAATAGAAAAGGAGAAGAAGGTATAATCTATGATAAGGTGGAAGTGGGTAGTTGTGCATTGAAGGAATATGACAGGAAGGTAATGATACTATTGGGTTGAGCAGTACAGACTTGACAGGTGGGTAGGGTGGGGAGAGTGGGTTGGACAGTCCATGGAACTGGGGGGAAGGTTGGGGGAAGGACCAAGTGAACATTGGGGATTGGCAGGTATGTGGTTGAAAGTGCAAAATTTGGAACCCTCTTATGGCAATATGACAAGGAAGGGTTACTGATTTAGGGTATTGGATGGGGAACATTTGGGACAAGGCACAACTGGGACAGCCTTCTAGGGAATGTGAGAGTGATCATTTTGTCATAATGCATTGATCAGTGGGTGGAAACCCACATAATGAGTGGGAAGGAGCTAGACTCCCAACCTGGAGAGGACCAATATGTTCTCAAACAGAGGGGTGGGAGTCTCTTGAGAGCATGGGTGGTTCCCAATAGGGGAGGACAGACCAGTGTGTCAAGACCTCAATGTTGTTGCAAGTAACTATGAATCTTGTCATCAAGGAGTGAAGCCAGGTGGTGGCCATGGGCCCTGAGGGGAGGGGGAGGGAGGAATAGAATAGATGGGATGGGGGTATTTATTGGGCAATGGATGTGTTCTACATGATCTCAATGATGGACACAAGCCATGTTAAATATCATCAAAATTTATGAAAGCATGTGGTCTAAAATGTAAACCGTAATGTAAACCATTGACCATGGTTAGTAGCTATGTTTCACTATTTGTATATCAGCTGTAACAAATGTACCATCCACATATAAAAAGGCTATACTATGGGAAGGGGGAAAAGGGGGAGGATGTTGGGTATATGGGAGTCCCTTAGATTCTGTATGTGACTTTACTGTGACCTAAAATTTCTTTAAAAACAAAATGAAAAAAAGTAAGACACTGGGGAATAAATAGAAGAAAATGTCACTGTACATACAGGACAACTGATATTACAGTGATGAAAGGCAAAATGTCAAAAAAATTTAAATATGTTTTCATTATTTTTTAATATCCCAATTTAAAAATTTTATTTTTAGTTTTCCTTAAATTTTTATGTATTTTATTTCTTATATTCAAAATTACCATTATTATTTCAGTTTCTTATTAATTGTGTTTGGCTATTTTATTGGCTTCATTTTTGAAGAAGCTTTAGATCATGAAAGGGTTACAACTGGGGCAGGGCAAGATCATTGGTGTGGGGTGTCAGTGTTGGGAGGGACA
This sequence comes from Cabassous unicinctus, assembly GCA_029593785.1. Taxonomy (NCBI): domain Eukaryota; kingdom Metazoa; phylum Chordata; class Mammalia; order Cingulata; family Chlamyphoridae; genus Cabassous; species Cabassous unicinctus. The sequence continues at coordinate 7,419 of JAQZBX010042475.1, forward strand.
TGGGAGGAAGTTCATCCGGACATACATATGAGGTATATAAATCTGTTTAAACTTCATGGGGCATTGTCACAGTCAGTGGAGATTCACACAATAATTGAAAGAATATAGAATTCTCATCCTGGAGAGTTCTGTCACAATCTCTAATGGAGCAACAACTGTCCCCCAAGTGCAGGGGCAATGACTGGCAAAGGAGTATGATCCACCGATGGACCCTTAATATTGACAACTGTACTTGTGAGCCTTTGCTCTTGAAATTGAAACTTAGCCTAGTGTTGTGCTGTGCCTAAGAGTTGCATCCCCAGAGACTTCTTTTTGCTCAAATATGGCCTTTTTCTAAAGTCAAACTCAGCATATGAATGTATTACCTTCCCCCCAGCTTGGGACATGACTCCTGGGGTTGAGCCTCCTTGGCACTGAGGTATTGTTACCAAGCACCAACCAGCAATTTAACTGGAAAAAGACCTCAAATAAAAGCGGGGAAATGTAAAAACAAACAAGTTTATATAGCTAAGAGATTTCAAAGTGAGTTGGAAGGTCATCCCAGAGATAGTTTATGCATATCTCAGGAAGATGTTATATACTACCAAAGTAGATATTACCTCAAATAGTGGGGCTCCTGAGGGCTCTGAAGACACCCAGATCCTATGGTCAGAGCAGATAGGTCCAGAGTTTGGTGCCTTGCCATTGAGCCCTGAGAGTGACAGAGTTGTACCCAGTTATGGCTTCCCTACACATGGATCATCTGTCCCTTCTATTTTAACCTATACTTGGTGCTGGAGTTGGTAGGGGTAAGTGTGTGTTTTTAATTAATGTGCCAACATGTGGTACACTATATCAATCAGAAAACTTAATTTTACCATGAGTGAAAAGTTGTTCTTAGTCTTCATTTATATAATATTATTCACCAGTTTCTTTTTATCCCCAGATTAGAATGAACATTTATTTCTTCAGTATTTTCAACATATTTGTATTTAATTTATATTTTTGAAAAAATATCTTTCAAGATCTCTTCAAAAATAAGAAATGAATATTTAATGTAAGAGATATTTTGCACCACATACATATACCCTAGTATTCTAGCAGTCTTTAATCTGTAATATATACTTTTCAGAGCATAATACAGATGAAACTTATCTTTTAACTCCTTGAATTCATTAAATGGAGCTATAACAATAAAATAATGTCCAAGGGACTGACTCTGTATATTTCTAGTCATTTAAAAATATTTCTTTATGTTCTTTCTCATTCAAACTCTCCTATTCTGCCAATGCTGTATAGTCATGTGATGTCTGTAAACAGTTGTGTATGTGGCAATTGAAAGCTGTTTAGGAACTCTGTTCTTTGGCAGTAATTATTTGGGGAGTAGTGTAATGATAAGTAGGCATGGAGATGCACATGGCTTTGGGGTGTCCCATCAATGCCACTTTGCAGTTCTCTTTCTTGTCAGGCTTCAATCCATAAAAACTGTCCATAGTCCCCCCTAACATTTCACTCAGTATCTTTTTCAGTAAACAGGAAACTTCAGATTGTTTTAATATACATGTGGCAGCCTGCTGAGTGTTCCTGTGTTAGCAGGATTAGGCTAAGGGATTTGATTTTTCACCAAGCAAAATATTGATGTAACATATGTCAGCATTACATGCCTACTACTTTTCCTAGAATCTATATATTTTTTATTTTTAAGATGTATAAATGCATCTATCACTCATTATGCTTTCATGTATCCTAAGCCTTCCTCCACTATGCTTTGGACATAAGTCTTCATATATTGATTAATTTCAAAATCTGTTAAGGTCAAATCATGAGTACCTGCCTATTGTTTTCAACACAGATATTCATTATTTTGCTTGTTCTTACTCTTATGTTGTTGGTTTCTTTATAAGGATCAGTATGGTATGCATATATCTTAGACTAAATATCTATGGAAGATTTTAAGTGAGATATGGCATTAAGATGCATGCGTTTCATGAAACAAAGAAAAAAATGATTTTTAAAACCAAAATAGTTAAAAAGATGGGTGGATCCCTCAGTTTTTTGTTCCTGAAAGGAACTCAGAAACCACTGCTTGACTTGGGAACATTTATATGTCACATTAAAACTTAATTTTCAATTCCTCCATACATTTACATGTTGCAGTCATGAATTCATGTACAGTTGATCCAATTATCTCAGGGTACAAAACACTACCTCCCTCCTTCATTTTGATGATCAGGAATAATGGATTAAATACATTTAAGCATGAAGCACAAAATACACTATTGTAATGGTGGATTGTTTAAACCCAGCTCACAGATTAGCTATGATTTTTTATTCACTTTTCACATGGTTGGGTTTTAATTTTTCTGTATAGAAATAGCTAACAGAGGCTACTTCTTAAATACTGATCAATGAAGAAAACAAACTTGTTCAGTAGCATAGTAAAATGTACAATCATATATTGTAGAAGAGAAAATAAAACCATATCTCTTGGAAATGAAAATAGATGGGATGAGCTAATTTTAAAGGATTAACTAGAAATTTTAGTAGTAACAGTATTTCCCTCGTCTTAAGAGGTAACCACATTTCTTCCTTTAAGTGATGCATTAACCCACTGTTTTAGTTTCCTAGGCTGCTTAAGCAAATAACTGGCAAAGTGATGGCTTAAATAATGGACAGCCACAGTTTTGAAGCTAAGACAAAATCTCAATGAAAGTATCACTAAGGTGATACTTCTGAATTCCTGAAGACTGGAATTCTGTGGCTGATTGCTGGTGATCTTTGGTCCTGGGCTCCTCTGTCACATGGTACTGCACATGGAGGCCTCTCCTGGTCTTTCTCTTTTCTTCCTGATTCCATTGGTTTCGAGCTTCTCTGTGGCTTTCTTTCTGTCTGAATTCCATTCCACTTATAAAAACTCCAGTAAGAGGATTAAGAGCCATCCTGATTGAGGTGGGCAACACATTAACCAAAGTAACTTCATTAAAAGTTCCTTCTGAGATAATTTCACATAAAATTTGGCCTATCCAAATAGAATAATCAATGACTTTTTTTAGCTGTTAAAATTCCTTTGTTGTAAAATTGTAAAATAAAAAGAAATATAGATTGAAAGAAATTACAAATTTTAACAGTGCAGGGCCAGGTTAGATTTAATGCAATCAATTATAAAACAAATAGATAGCATAACAACATTTGTAAATGTAAATGATAATTCAAATATAATAGAAATTAATCATAACCTAATTCTAATTTTTATATTGCAGCTCTAACTATTAGACATAAGAATCACTAAGAATGAAATAAATTATTGGTTTTGTTATTTAACTTCCATTTAGTCTGTAACATTTTCTAGATAATCAAATTTCTGTTTGGGAATTCTTCACACCTTATTGGAATGACTTACAGCAGATAAAAAATTTGCCAACTCATAATTTTATGAAGGAGAAAAACACAAAATCTTGTTCAACAGTAGTCATGCTAAATCATTATTGATTAATATAGATTATTTTAATTAAAAAGCATGAATAAGAAAGGGTTAAAGAAAAATGAAGTATCCAAAAATATATCTCTTCTCCAGCCCTCCTCAATTAAAAACAAGAGTTTATTTTGTATGAAAAAAATTGCAGAGTACTGATAACAGGAACAATTTGCCAGTTGTACTGAGTAATTTTTGTTCATATACTACAATGTTGTTATTTTACATTTATTTAATTTACTCCAGCTCTTTTTTTGGTTACTATTTGCATGGAATACCTTTCTCCAACCTTTCACTTGTAACATGGTTGTGTCCTTACGTCCTAGGTGGGTTTCTTGTAGACAACATATAAATGGCTCATATTTTTTTATCTATTCTATCAGACTATGTCTTTTGATTGGGGCATTCAATCCATTAACAATAATTGTGAAAGAATAGCAAGAAATAGCCGTTATGTAAAGCAGGGGAAACAGAGAGATTGAGTGGTGAGGAATTTTCTTGTTTGTTTGTTTTTTCATTATTATTATTATTGAAATAATGAAAATGATTTAATAATGATTGAACTGATAAATGCACAACTTTGTGGTTATACCAAATACCATTGATTGTACACTTTGGATAAAATGTATTATTTATTAATATGTATCAATAAAATTGATTTGTATAAAAAATCAAATTTGGAAAAAATTTCAAAGATTGAGACAATTTATTTCTTGAGTTTTCTATTACATAATGTCTTGTGAAAAATGAAAAATGGTAGCCTAAATAAAGGCAAAAATTCAATTACTGTGAGTGGGGGAAGATTCTTCTGCATGATCTTTCAATGATAGAAATAAGCCATTTTAAATATTGTCAAGACCTATACATGTGTATGTTGCAAAATTTAAATGATACTGTAAACCATTGACCATGATTAGTCACAAAGCTTAAATAATTGTACATCAATTGTAACAAATATACCAGATGCATGTAAGATGTTATTAATATGGGAGTGTAGCAGAAGGGAAGGTGTTGGGTATATGGGAATCTCCTTTATTTTCTTTTATATGTATATATAATTGTTTCCATTTTATTTGGCTTGTATGTAATCTCCATAGGTTCATAGGATACTAATAAAATAAATTAACATTATATATACTAAATCCTTATTATAAAACTTGTAATTTCTTTTTCTATAATAATTTTTTAAAAGATGCTTAGATTACATAAATGTTAGACAAAAATTATAGGGATTCCCATGTGCCCCACTTCCCACACCTTCCACAACCTCCCACATAAACATCCTTCATTTGTGTGGCACATCACCTGCAATACATATACACATCTTGGGGCTTTGCCACTAAGCATGGATCATAGTTCACATTGTAGACCACACTGTCTCCCACAAAGCTCTGCATGTTATATGATGATATAAAGTGACCTATATCTGTCATTGCAATGTCAGTCCGGACAATTCCTAAGTTATGAAAAAGCCCCTGTATTACAACTGCTTTTCCTTCTCCATGCCCCTAAAGCAACCAGTGGTCACTGGCTCCACATTCTTATTGCAATTTCTTCCATTGCCTGAATCACAATATGTCTATAACAGAATACCAGTAAGTCCACTCTAGTCTATAGCTCTTCCCCCAATTTTGAGGCATCTGGCATGGTGATGTTCACTCCACCTCCAAGTCATAGGGGCTTATATCCCATGGATAAGATGGATGGCATTGTCCTGCCTGCAGCTACAGACTCTCTCCATTCCCTGGGATGGCTGTTGTCCAGAAGCATCACCCAAACAGATGTCCTCGGTGAGTCCATTGCACTGTAGAGAAGGAGTTGCAGCTCCACCAAGATTCTGGGCCCAGCTGGCACATGGACAGCCCAAAGACTCTGGTCTCTGGAAGTACACTTACAAACTCCACCACCACATATAGGTTTGAATAGAAGGAACAAATAGACCATGTGCAGGGAAGACATATTTAGGGCCAAATCTGTCATTCTCAGAAAAAGGGATTCCAATGTAGGGCCCACTGATAAGGCACCAAACTCTGCGACTATACACCCTGATATAGGACCTAGGTGTCTCCAGAGCCCTCAGGAGCCCCTCTATTTGGGGTGATATCGACAGGAAGCCTATGAAATCCTACTGAGATGTGCATAAGCGTTACCACTGGGATGACCTCCCAACTCACTTTGAAGTCTCTTAGGCATATGAATTCATTTGTCTTTTCCTTTTCCCACTTTTATTAGAGGTCTTTTTCCAGTCGGATTGCCAGTTGGCACTTGTTCGTAATCCCTTGTTGCCAAGGAGGCTCATCCTCAGGAGTCATGTCTTATGCTGGGAGGAATGTAATGCATTCATAGGCTGAGTTTGGCTTAGAAAGAGGCCACATTTGAGCAAGAAGGAGGCTCTCAGGAGGCCGCACTTAGGCACCCGTAACAATAGCCTAAGTTTCACCTTCAAGAGCAAAGACTCATAAGGCTAGTCATTCAATAACAGGAGCCCATCAGTGGATCATCCTCTTTGACAGACACTGCCCCTGCACTTGTGTGACTGTTGCTGCTCCTTTGGAGAATATGGCAGAGTTCTCTAGGATGGGAATTCAGTATTTTCTCATTTATTGTGTGATTCTCCACCCTCTGTGACCTTACCACCTGAGCATTTGAACAATTTTATATAACTTTTATGTATGTTCAGGTGAACTTCCTCCCTTGCACCCCCCCATCCCTGACACCCCCTCACCAACAATCCCCTCCCACCCCAGTTTTAACCCTTCTGTGATGCAAAAGTTCTTCAATGATGAAGCCAATACAATAGCCAAATACAATTAATAGGAAAATGAAATAATAATGATGTTTAAATGCAAGAGATAAAATACATGAAAACTTTAAAAAAAACTAAGATTAAAATAAAATTAAGGGATTGGATTATTCAAAAAATGTGAAATAATTTTAAATTTTTAAAATATAAATTATTATTATTATTATTATTATTATTATTTTGACATTTTGCCTTTTATCACTGCAATATATGATGTCCTGTCTGTACCGTGACACCTTCCCCCTCTCACTCCCCAGTGACTCTCTATTTTTCATTTAATTTTCAAAGAAGTTTAGGTCACAACAAAGTCATACACAAGATACAAGACATTCTCATATACCCCACCTCCTCCCCCTTTCCTCACTCCATATTAAAACCTTTCTGTATGAGGATGGTAGCATTGTTATAAATGATATACAGATAGTGAAACATAGCTACAAAACATTGTCAATGTTTTACAGTATGGTTTACATTTTATATCGTACTCTTTTATAAATTTTGATGATTTTTACCATGTCCTGTGTCCATCACTGTAAAGTAATGAAAAACATTTCCACTGACCACTAAATATCCCTTGTTTGATCTATTCTGTTCCTCCCTCCCCATGCCCCTGGGGCCCACGATGACCCCCTGGCTAGACTCATTGGATGAGAAGATTCATAGTTACATGCAACAAGAGATCTTGACACACTGGCTTGTCCTCCACTATTAGGTAACACCTTTGTTCTTAGGAGACGCCCACCTCTCTATTTCTGAGTGAATCGGTCCTCCCAAAGTTGAGAGTCCAACTCCTTCCCTCTCATTGTGTGTTACTCCATCCACATATACAACACATTATGACAGGATGAACACACACACATTCCCTAGAAGCCTACTCCAGATGCATCCTATCCTGAATGACCCCCCAATCAAAACCGTAAACAGTGACACTTTCTTGTCATATTGCAATAAGAGCATTCCCACCACTGTATTTTCAAACTCATATCCACAAATCCCAAGTGTTCACCTGGTCCCTCTCCCATCTCTCCCCCAAGTATCCTGGGTATTCTAACCCACCCTTCACAACCTACCCACCTATCAACCTTCCACTACCAAACCCAATAATATCACTACCCACCTGTCCTATCCCTTTAATACACAACTACACTCCATCACTTTACCATAGATTATGTCCATATGGGTGATGGCTCACAACTTTATCTTCTATTTCTTTCTTGTAAACATATCTTTTAGACAATAATTCTCAAAGACTGCTCAATTTCCTTAATTCATGTACTGTTCATCCTTCAATGCCTGGCTTGCTTCACTCAACATAAGTTCTTCAAGATTCATCCATGTTATCCCATGTGTTAGCACTTTATTCCTTCTTACAACTGAGTAATATTCCACTGTATGTATGTACCACATTTTCTTTATCCATTTATCTGTTGATGGGCACCTGGGTTGATTCCAACTTTTGTCAATAGTGAATAATGGCACTATGAACATTGGTGTGCATCTATCTGTTTGTGTCTTTGATTTTAATTCTTCTGGGTATGTACCCAGCAGTGGAATCACTGGATCATATGGAAGATCTATATTTAGTTTTTTGAGGAACCGATAAACTGTCCTCCACAGTGGCTAGACCATTCCACAGTCCCACCTGCAGTGGATGAGTCTTCCATTCCTCCACATCGTCTCCAACACTTATAGTCTGCTGTCTTTTTAATAGCTGCCATTCTATTGGGTGTAAGATGGTGTCTCATTGTGGTTTTGATTTGCATTTCTCTAATAACTAGAGATGTCGAGCATTTTTTCATACGCTTTTTAGCCATTTGTATTTCTTCCTTGAGGAAGTGTCTTTTCACGTGACTTGCGCATTTTTTAAATGGGTTGTTAGTCTTTTTATTTTCAAAGTGTAGGATTTCTTTGTATATGCAGGATATTAGGCTCCAATCAGATATATGGTTGCCAAATATTTTCTCCCATTGCACAAGCTGCCATTTTATTTACCTGATAATGTCCTATGATGTGCAAAAGTTTTTAATATTGAGGAGATCCCTATTATCTCTTTTTTCTTTTGCTGCTCATGCTTTGGGTGTGAGTTTCATGAAACCATTTCCTATTACAAGGTCCTATAGAAGCTTCCCTACATTATCATCCAAGGACTTTATGGTCTTGGCTCTTATATTTAGATCTTTGGTCCATCTTGAGTTGATTTTCATATAAGGTGTCATTCTTTTGGATATGGATATCAGTTATCCATGCACCACTTGTTGAAGGGACTATTCTCTCCCAACTGAGTGGGATTGGTGACCTTGTCCAATATCAGATGACTGTTTATGCAAAGATTTATACCAGAACTCTCAATTCAGTTCCATGTGTCCATTTGTCTATCCTTGTGCCAATACCATGCAGTTTTGAACACTGTAGCTTTGTAGTATGTTTTAAAGCCAGTACTGTGATACTTCCAACTTCATTTTTCTTTTTCAATATGTCTTTGGTGATTCAGGGTCTCTTACCATTCCAAATAAATTTTGTAGTTAGTTTTTCCAATTCCTTAAAAACTACAGTGTTAATTTTTATTGGAATTGCATTAAATCCATAGATTAGTTTGGATAGGATAGACATCCTGATGATGAATTGTCTTCATATCCATGAAGAGGGAATATTCTTCCATTTATTTAAGTCTTCTTTGATTTCTTTTAACAGGGTTCTGTAGTTTTCTGTACATAAGACCTTTACATCTTTAGTAAAATTTATTCCTAGGTGTTTGATTCTTTTAGTTACTATTATAAATGGAACTTTTTTCTTGATTTCCTCCTCAGATTGTTCGTTATTGGTGTACAGAAATGCTACTGATTTTTTAGCATTGATCTTTTAGCCTGCGACTTTACTGAATTCCTTTAGAAGTTCTAGAAGCTTTGTTGTAGATGTCTCAGGGCTATCTATGTATAAGATCATGTCATCTCTAAGTAATGAAATTTTTACCTCTTCTTTTCCAATTTGGATGCCTTTTATATCTTTTTCTTGCCTCAGTATTCTAGCAAGGGCTTCTAAGAAAATGTTAAAAAGGAGTGATGATACTGGGCATCCTTGTCTTCTTCCCAATATCAGAGGGAAGACTTTTAGGATTTCACCATTGAAGATGATGTTATCTCTGGGTTTTTCATATATACCCTTTATCATGTTCAGGAAGTTTCCTTCTCTTCCTATCTTTTGCAGTGTTTTTATCACAGATATTCAAAAAGAGTGGTGTATTTTGTTGAATGATTTTTCTACATCTATAGAGATAATCAAGTGACTTTTTTCTTTCAATCTGTTTATGTGGTGTATTACATTGATTAAATTTCTTATGTTGAATCATCCTTGCATACCCAGGATGAAACCCACTTGGTCATGGTGTATAATTCTTTAGATATATTGTTGAATGGGATTCGCAAGTATTTTTTTGAGGATTTTAGCATGTAGGTTCATTAGAGAAATTGGTCTGTAATTTTCCTTTCTTGTCGTGTCTTTGGTATTAGGGTAATGTTGGCATCGTAGAATAAGTTAGGCAATATTTCTTCTACTTCTATTTTTTGGAAGAGCTTAAGCAGAATTGGTGTTAGCCCTTTCCGGAATGTTTGGTAGAATTCAGCTGTGAAGCCATCTTGTCCTAGGCTCTTCTTAGTTGGGAGGTTTTTGATGACTGCGTCTATCTATTTACTTGTAATTGGACTGTTGAGTTCATCAATTTCTTCTTTCATCAATGTAGGCTGTTTGGGAGTTTCTAGAAACTTGTCCATTCCCTTTAAATTATCATTCTTGTTGGCATATAATTTTTCAATATTTCTTCTTATGAAACTCTTTATTTCTGTGCGGTCATTAGTGATATCCCCTTCCTCATTCCATATTTTGCATATTTGCATCTGCTCTTTCTTTTCCTTTGTTAGTATAGCTAAAGGTTTTTCAATTTATTGATCTTCTCAAACAACCAGCTTTTGGTTTTGCTTATTTTTTCCAGTGCTTTTTTATGTTCTGTTTCTTTTAGTTCTGCCCTAAGCTTTGTTTTTTCCTTCTTTCTAATTCCTTTGGGGTTAGTTTATTGTTGTTTTTCCAATTCCTCCAGGTTTGCAGTTACGTCTTCAAATTTAGCTCTTTCTTCTTTTCTAATATGTGCATTTATGACTATTAATTTCCCTCTCAGTACAACTTTGGCAGCATCTCATAGATTTTGATATGTTGTGTTGTCGTTTTCATTCAATTCAAGGAAGTTACTGATTTCTTTTGAGATTTCCTCCTTGACTCGTTGTTTGTCTAAGAATTTGTTGTTTAACTTCCATATCTTTGTTCCTAATCTGGTTCGCTGGCCCTTAGTGATTTCCAGTTTCATTCCATTGTGGTCAGTGAAATTACTTTGTATAAGCTCAATCTTTCTGAATTCATTGAGAGTTATTCTGTGGTCTCTCTTGGATTATGATCCATGTGCACTCGAGAAGAATGTATATCCCACTCTATTTGGGTATAGCATTCTGTATATTTCTATTAAGTCCTGGTTCCCTAATGTATTATTCAGAGTCTTTGTTTCTTTATTGATTCTCTGTCTAGATATTCTGTCTAATGGTGATAATGGTGTATTAAAATCCCCCACTATAATTGTAGAGGCATTTATTTCTTCACTTAGGTTTTGCAGTGTTTGCCTCATGTATTTGGAGGCACCCTGATTAGGTGCATAAATGTTTATGATTGTTCTCTCTTCTTGAAAGATTATAACTTTTACTAATATATAGTGTCCACCTTTGTCTCTTACAGGAGTTTTGCACTTAAAGTCTATTTTGTCAGATATTAGGATAGCTAATCCTATCCATTCTTTATTATTGTTTGCTTGTAAAATTGCTTTCCAGCCATTCACTTTCACCCTCCTTTAATCTCTGGGTCTAAGTTGGGTTTCTTGTAGACAGCATATAGATGGAACATATTTCCTTATCCATTCTTCCCATCTATGTCTCTTGACTGGTGAATTTAATCCACTAACATTCAGTGTTATTACTCTAAACGAATTTCTTACATCAGCCATATTTTCTTTGGGTTTATGTAGGTCAGATGATGTTTTTATTTCTCTTTTCGTCATTTTAGTTGTTCTTATACTCTCTGCCAGCTCTCTCTCTCCTGTTTTTACCTCTTACTATGTAGAACATCCTTTAGAATTTCTTGAAGTGCAGGTTTCTTATTGGCATATTCTCTTAATTTCTGTTTATTTGTGAATATTTTGAACTTTTCATCATTTTTAATACCAGCTTTGCTGTAGAGAACTTGTGGCTGGAAGTTTTTTCTGTTAGTACCTTGACTATGTCATATCACTATCTTTTCGCCTCCATGGTTTCAGATGAGAAATCAGCACTTAATCTTATTGTGCTTCTCTTGTATGTGATGGTTCTCTTTCCTCTTGCTGACTTGAGTATTTTCTCTTTGTCTTGAGCATTGGACATATTGATAATTATGTGTCTTGGAGAAGGCCTGCTGGGATTTATTCTGTTTGAGGTGTGCTGTTCATCCCGGACATGTACATGCATCTCCCTCAATAGAGTTGGGTCATTTTCAGCCTTTATTTCCTTCAACACCCTTCTATTTCCTTTCCCTTCTCTTTTCCTTTTGAGATGCCTATAATGTGTATGTTTGTGTGTTTAGTGCTGTCGGTTAAATCCCTAAGTCCTTGCTGGATTTTTCCTATCTTTTTATCCATCTGTTCTACTATCTGTTTTATTTCAGATGTACTGTCTTCCACATCACTAATTCTTTCTTATGCCTGTTCAAATCTGCTGTTATGTGAATGCAACATCTTTTTTATTTCTTGGATTGTGCCTTTCATCACCATCATACCCATTATGTTTTTATGTATGCTTACAATTTCTTCAATATATTCTCCCAGTGTCTTCTTAATATCCTTAATCTATTCCTTCACTTCATTAAGTTGGTCCATGATATTTGTTTGCAAAGCTTTGATTAGTTATTCAAAATTCTGTATCTCTTTCTGGTTTTTAGTTTGTTCATTGGACTGGTTATGTCTTCCTGTTTCTCTGTATGGTTTGTAATTTTTTGTTGCCCTCTGGTCATCATTTTATCTTGATGGATTTATTCAGTGAATTAGCTTCTCTCTCTGCTCTAGAGTTTTATTTAGCTAGTGGTTTTGTGTGTGTGTTAAGTTTTCTCTTTGACACTTTATTGTTCTTGTTCTTCTTGTTCTATTTCCTTGCTTTTTTCTATGTTTTGATTTTATATTGAGAAATCACCTCACTGTTCAGCTCCCTCCAGATTGATGTCCCCAATGTTCTCACTCTGCAGGCTCCCAGAACAGACCACATGGGTAAGATCCTTTCCCCACTGAACCATCCTCCATGAGATGGTGAGTTCTCACCTTAACCAATGTCATCTTCTTTCAAGTTGTCTCCCTTATAATTTTCATGTAACTTTTCTGTAACCTAAAGTCTGTCTAAAAATAAAGCAAAAAAAAAAAAAAAGAAAAAAAACAAGACATTGGGGAAACATATGGAAGAAATTGTCACTATAAAAAATAACCAACATTTCCAAGCTGAAGACACAATGAAAAATTGTTTTTTTTTATTTTTTCTTTTTATTTTATTTGCTATTTTAAATTATTGTTTTATTATTATTTTTATTTATTTATTTATTTATTTGACATTGTTAGGGATATTTTGGGTGCCACAACTGTGGCAGGGGAGGATCACTTGTTTGGAGTTTTGATGATGGGGAGGGGTTCACCTGTGGTGTGCCTCTATGGAATACGAATATGTTCAAGTGGTCATAAGGTTTATGTCTAATCATATACAAATATTAACTCATAGTCTGTGAAGTTCTGATCTCTCTTTACTCTCATTCTACCCAGGAGGTTTAGCTGGGTCCTGACTGCAGTTGACAGTTTCTGCAGGTTGGTCAAGTTATTGCTGTGCTTGCCCCTGAACCAGTCACTACAACCCAGGCCTACAAGACCACATTTGTGTTGTCTTTTGGTTTTCTCACCTTATTGCATTGATAACAGCTCTGAATTTGTGATGCAAGCTACCCATTAGTGTCCCTATGACGGGACATCCAATAGACTCTCCATACTCCAGGCCACAATTGTTACTGAGTATTTTCATAAAAAAATAAAGGATAGGCTTTAGGTGTGAGGGGTGAGAAAAATATAACCCAAATTCAGGGTTATCATCTCAGGTGAGGAGACCATGGTCTCTGTGCATTAGTTCCCTTAAAAGGGCACTTTTAATCTACATATGTTTCATCAGAAGTCTGTCCATCTCCTTTAATTGTATAGCTTTCTCTTCATTTATTGGCAACTTGTTCTACATGGTCAATAGGTGTCCTTCAAGGGATTCCAGTCCCTATAACACCTCACCCAAGACTTAAATATGGGAGATTAAATAAATATTAAAATGCAGTGTGTGTTAACACACAGAATAACGTGGATGAATCTTGAAGATCTTATGTTGAGTGAAGCAAGCCAGGCATTGAAGGATGAAGAGTATATGACCTCACTGATTTGAACTGAGGAAAGAGAGCATTCTGTAAGAACCATTGTCTGAAAGATAGGTTAACAAGGAAGAGAAAGAGAAGAGTAGGCAGTGAGCCATCACCCATATGGACATAATCTATGGTAAAGGGATATAGTATAGTTGCATATTGAAGGATAGGACAGATGGGTAGTGATATTACTGGGTTTGGTGGTGCAGGGTTGACAGATGGGTAGATTAGGAAGGGCAAGTAACTATGAATCTTGTCATTCCATGAGTCAAGACTGCAGAGTGTCATATGCCACAGGGGGATGGGGTGGAATGAATAGTTAAGATCCAATGGGGTATTTAGTGGTCACGGGAGATGTTTCTCATTGCCTTACAGTAATGGACACAGGACATGGTAAATATCATCAAAAATTATTAAACTGTACAGTCTAAATCGTAAATATACTGTAAACCATCAACAATGCTTAGTTGCTATACTTTACTATCTGTATAACTGTTATAACAATGCTAACATTCATTATAAAAAAAAAAGGTTTTAATATGGGGTGGGGAAGGGGGAGGGAGGTTGGGTATGTGGGAGTCTTTAGTATTCCATGTGTGACTCTGCTGTAGCCTAAAACTTCTTTGAAAATTAAATGAAAATTTGGGAGACCCTGGGGAATGAGAGGGGCAAGGTGTCATGGTACACTGGACATCCGATAATGCAGTAATAAAAGGAAAAAAGAATTAAAAAAAATTTTCCCCCATTTTTTTGAATGTCCCAATCCACTAATTATATTTTATTTTTAGTTTAGCTTCTTTTTCTTTTTTCTTTTTTTTTTTTCTTC
>JAQZBX010042476.1:0-22002 GCA_029593785.1 Cabassous unicinctus
TAAATTGTTTTAGAAATGATTATTTAAAGTACTTCTGGCCATTTGCAGAGTAACAACATATGAACATAATGTGAATCAGATTGGGGTTTAAAAAAAATTCTTTTATATAAAAGGTGTTTTACAAACATTGTTTTCATATATAATTTATTATTTGGAAATCAAATATATAAATTATACATTTATAAAATGCTTAAATAATGTCTTTTCACATGCAGCTCTTCAGCCAGGGAATATTTGTAGATGATATGGGAAATTTGAGTATGATTTAGTATGTGAGATTAAATTAATCCAGAAATAAATTACTGGAATAAATTTAGTCTTTTTTTTCCCCGAGGGACAGAATACACATTCCTGACATTTATTTTCAGTTTGATAGTCATTAAGTTGAATTACACAATTTGTATCTGCCAGTTTTTCTCATTTACCAAGCCAAAAACAAATTGAATGATAAAATTAAATAGAAAATTGTTTAGTTTTTCTTAACTTCACTTATTTCATTTTCCCCTCCATTCTGTAATATATAAAAATGGTTAGGAACTTATGGAAATAATACAATTATTTCTTTTTAGAGTTCCCATTTTTTAACAAATATGTGAAAAATTTTCTGGAAAGTGGTTATAAAATTGTAGCTTTCATGATGACTCAAAAAATCTGTTTCACATTGTTCTACTTTTAGTCATTTATCCAAAGAGATAATGAAAATTGATTTAGATGAAAGTATTTATACAAGAGTTAAAATATAATCTTCTATCATGTTTTCATCATTAAGCATTTTGGAGGTTTTTACAGTAGCTAACATTACCAACAAATGCCAATGAATCAATCATTAAAAAAATGAAAAAAGATAATCCTTGAATTTTACTCTTGAATCATGTTTAAGTATTACCAGAGATAAGCCCCCCCACCCCCCTTTGCTTGAATTAACTGGATTATCTTGGAACAATGGCACAACAAAACAGATACTCCTACAAATATATTTCCTATTCCATATGTGGAAGCAGTGTCATCTGTAAAGAGCATTTGGCTGGGTATCTGGAGACCTGCTAAGCTGTGTGACCTTAGAAATTCCTTTTATCTTTTTTGGTCCTCAATTTCTTCATCCATGGAAGGAACAGCTAGATCATAATGTCTAAGTCCCCTTTTATCTCAAAATTTGCGGGGATTTGTTGAGATTCCTATACAGATGAGCTTATCTAAAAGATTAATAATAAATTTCTGCCTTGCTCAGAGAACAGTTTTCTGTTATTCCCAGTGGTTTAGATTTTGGTGGTGTCTGGGTTAATGATTCTTCTGGGAGTAGAACTTCTTCCTTATGAAGTCAGCATGTTGAAAAGCCTCTTTATAAATGATCTCTATTAAAGATGTAGGCAAAAATACTTTTGGCTCTGTTTGCAATTTGGGTTTGAAGGTAAGTAGGACAGATAATAAAAGACATGGGAAATCTACAAAGCATCTCCCCTTTCTGTTCTTTATGCAACCTGTATAGTTAAAAACTTTTAATGAACATTCCCCAAATTAATTCCATCCCTCTTTTGACATAGGAAAGTGTTTGCTGTGAGACAGTTGGGCAAGCTGTTTGATTGACTGTACTTTAGTTCAGTGATTTCCAGTCAAAATGTTGCCTCAATCAGCTTTTGAAGAAGGAAGAAAACTTTAAAAACAAGAAAAGGAAGAAGGAAAAGAAAAAATTTGTGTGTGTATGTTTGCTTTTCTGTTGAGGAAGTAAAGAAATATTTTGGGTGTAAATAATGTTGACGATAGTGATAATGAAATAACCTTACATCCAATTGATGGTCTATAAAGAGGGAAATCATTTAATCACTCTGTAATGATCAGGGTGGTGCGATGTCTAAAGGGAGGTCTCTGGTTTCTCCCTCCAAGTGGACTCTTGCTCCTCTGGGAGGTTCAAGACTGTGCTGGGCTTGTTTTTACACCCAGGCACCCAGGCACCCAGTTGGAGTTCTTAGTGGGCTCTGTTGTCAATTTAAATGCTTGCAACTTAACAATCTATGCAGGCATCATCATAAAATTCTCCTTAACTTGTCTTTCTCTGTGTCCTGTGTGTCATATCATTTAACTTTAAAGCAACAACATTTCCCAAAGTGTGATACGTGGAGTAATAGTTCCATAGAAAATAGAGAGTGTTTCTTTAGTCAAATAAGTTCTCTGTCTCTCACTCTTTGTCTCTCTGAGCTTCAAAATTAATTTCAAATACGATATTTCTGGAAATAGTACTTTAAACCACTCCTTCTGATCCTCTAGTAGCTATACACCCAACTGAATATATTTTGCATGTGTTGTAAATAAATTTTGAATATTAAATTACATTTCAGGCTAGAGCCTCCTCTATGTCTTCTTTGAAGGGAAAAAACCCCTAATAAGCTATTTTATGAGGAGTTATGTCTTAGGAAAGCAGCATATTCATTAAAACAGACAAGAATGTCTTTTTTAATTATTCTTTGAGCTCAATCACTGAGTAAACCCCATACAAAGTGAGTATTGTTCAATTGCTTTTCTATAAATGAAATAAAATATAATTCTTACAGAGTAAACTGAGATGATTGTTCTTCTGCATATTGAAAATGGTAAATAAAGTTCTTCCAGGGTAAGCTACTGCAGTGATAGTTAATTTCCTAAGCCTTCCTCCATATTTATATACCTGATAGTGGCTCTTCATGTAGTTGTGCCAAGAAAATTGCATATTTAAATCAATATTTTAAAAAGATTTTTAGCTCTGTTTTGTAGCATAATTACAAAATCAGGTTTTTCCATGTGTGTTATGGTTTTACAGAATTAAAATCTTACCATTGTCTATGGAGTCTTGTCTTGGTGACCTCTTTTTTAGGTTACTCCATTAACAAATAAATGGAGTGTTGCTAGAAGAAGGGGAAGGAGGATCATCTTCTTGTTTAATGTAAATATGGGGTGCTAGAGAGCCTGTGATTTATTTGGAGTGAGAAAATAGGCCTTGTTTTTTCAGACAATGTCACCGGTGACACATAGGCCAAACATAAAGGAGATTGTGTGGCCGGAGTTCTGGAAATCTGATGGGGCATGGCCTTCTTTCTGGTGCTTTATCAGTTCTTGGACAAGGACTGCAGGGTTACGTTGAGTAACACATTCGCTATCTTAGAATTTTCTCCTCATTAAGGAGAAAAATATTCTGCCATAATGTGATCCATGATTAGAGTTAATGCAGTCTCTAACATCTCCCAGATGTTTTAACGTCACTCACATCACTTGCAGAGTTTGTAAATGTGATTTGTCTACTGGTTTATTCTTTTTTGGAGCAAACATTATCTTTCTGCTTGGGGAAAAAAGCTAAATCAGAGACTCAATGAGTTACTTAACATAATTTACTGTGTGTTTAAAAACAGTGCTAAAATGCAGAGTATGGCAGAGTATATAATCAATGGCACATTCTCATAAAGAATGCATTTGCACTCGGTTAACAGAAATGTGATCATGCCCAAATGACCAGATGTCTCTCCTTAATGGTACCCCCCCGACACTTTTTTTTGTCATATTTACTTCAGTTCAACTTTTCATGACCATAAAATATTTTTCTTTCCCAGTACACTGTTAGAAATACTATAATCCCAACCTGGAAGAGTGTATCCTTTGTGGTACTGGGTTACTAGCTTAATTCCCAAAATTGTTGCCTTTATCGGGTAACTTATAGGAGCACTTAAATCTGATTATCCTTTTTGATTTGTTTGTTTTGTTTCCACTTTCTCTTTTTTCCTTTTCATTGTGCTAGGCACCCTGCATTAGGTAGTTAAATATTTATACTTAGTGAGCATGACTCCAATATAAAGTCATTGGGGTTTATAATATCTTAGATTTTCCAACTGTTTAGTTTTGAACAAAGAGCCCAACATTTGAACCTGTTGCTGTGCTGTCAAGTGTGTACACATGTGGATTTTTCTAATGTCCCTGTATGTTTTTAAAACCATATGTCAGCTTTCTAAGGGTATGTTTTCAAATGTGCATACTAAATTATATGGGTAGAAACCCCCTAATTCATAGATTAGGGGGTTCATAGATTAAAGCATAAATGAACACTAAAATTTAGAAGAAGCAATGTTCAAAGAAGTAAGAATCATATTTGGAGGAAACTGCACTTTTCCGAGTTGGATTGAAGGAATAATACAATAGTATGTTGCATTTGAATAACACTTTAATCCTTTTATTATGATGATGATTATTAATTGTTTGTGTCTAGCTTTGTACTTTTGAAGCAAACGTCCAGATGCTATGAGACTTAACCTTCATAATTAGCCTTTGAGGTAAGGAGAAACAGATATAACCTCCAGTTTAGACAAGGGAAAACTGATTTGTGAGTGATTGAGCCATGAATACATCCTTCCCTTCTATGTTCCTTCATTACTTCATGCTGCCCATAACCTCTGTCCTGGGGACGTCAGTTCTCTTTTCACAGTGTTCTCCATGTGTATGTACCATAGGAAATGCAGTAACTTGGCACTCACCGTAGGTTCTTTAGGGTACACAGTAAGTGTCATTCCAAGAAGAGATTTTAAAATGTGTGGTCGAAATGAAGCCTTCTGTTACTTGGCTTTCCACGATTATAAACACCAGATGCAGACATTGATGTAACAATGATTATCCAGGCTGATGAGCATGTTACTTTGATTAAAAGAGCAGTGAACTTAGAGGGAAAGCTTGGGAAGTCTTTGGAAGCAGCAGGAGATTGTGCAAAACCATTGCTCCCTCCACTCTAAAGACTCAGGCAGCCCACTCTGAACAGGGCAGCCGACCACCAGGTGTTCACACACAGTCACGCTCAAGCTTTGACCGCACTCCAACTGAAAGTCTCGGAAAACAAGACATTTTGTCTTCATAATCAGAAAAAAATCAGCCTAACTTCGATCAGTTTCACTAAAATTCAGGGCATGTGTGTTTTTACTTTTCATCAAATATTCAATGTTCAGTATGTTCCAGCTAATGAAGGAGATATTCCAAACCATAGAATATTATGTCCCAACCAATATTGTTTTCATTTGCTTAATAGTTAGAACTTCCAGCAGACTTCACATTCAGAAAAATTCTCTGAGTATCCATTTTGTGGATCGAGTCATGAGATAATATTTTAGTCAAGTATAAAACTTGTGGTAATTGTAATTACGTTTTATTTTATTCTAAATAAAATAATTGGCTACAACTGAATTATATTTTAAAGATTAGATTTGAAAATATAGGTAAGCAATGCTATGATAGCATTGAGAAGGTCAAAGGAAAATTTTCTGCAAGAGTGATCCAGAATTAATTTGTTACTTGAGTTGTCCTATGCACAGTTTACAAGTTTTTATATAAAATTTAATATGTGCATACCTGCAAGCACATATAGAATTAATCTATGTATATGGACACAATACCACGTCACTTAGGGATTGTTTGGGTAATGTTTACAAATATTTTGTAGCATCTATATTCAGTCTTTAGACTGCCAAATTTCACCTGGCTGAAGCCACTATACAGCCCTAGAATAAGAATATGTGATCTATAGCAGTAAGAATTACTGAAATTGATTCTTGCACCAAAACTGACCTTCATTTTAGGTGCAATTGCATAACATTATTTCAAATAAAATCCCATTAGACATGATAAGCATTTTTTCCCTTAGATCTTTGTTGAACATCTGTTGACTATTAGCTGTGCATAAGAGATAATTAGAACTATGTAACTCTAAGCATTTTTAAAGCTTAATATTCTCTTCTTTCTCTATCATAAAGGAAAATTTTAGACTCTTCCAATTATCCATTTTACCCAGCAAGCAGAAACTTAGACTCACGGTGGAAAACCCCAGATCATAAGACCATGAATACCTTATTTTAATAAACAAGCTATTCAATACTTCTTTAAGAGTTTTGTTATTGGGATTTCAGTCAGAACATAAGACTGTGAAGATGCCATTCTATCAGTATCACCTTCTTGCTAGTCAAATTTGATGCTCAGTTTCTCTATCTGTAAAATAGGAGCAGTAATACTTTACCCAAAGACTCTTGTGATGATTTATTTAGCAGACATATGTGAAAGCAGCATGTTCTATGAATATAACATAATTACAATTGAATTGCAACTAGTAAATAAATTACATGTATCCAGTAGAAGCATATATTGCATAATTGAGAAATTCTTAATGCTGTTTCTGAATCATTATGTTAGTTTTCCATGTTACTTATGTAAAATGATTGACTTCGTATAGTCATCTATATATTATAATCTTATTCCTTCTATGCAAATTAAAGGAATACCTCCAGAAGTTAGAGCCATGCAGCCTATCTGGAAGAATTCCTTGCATCAGAAACAGAAAATTAGATACTTTTAAGGTAGTATATTATTGAAATTATGAAAATATCAAGTAATAAATCACAATTCATGTATCTATTAATTCAATAAATATTATTGAGCTCCTACTGCTTGCCTGGCACCATTCTGGTATGTATTTAAAAATTCACTGACAAATAAAACCAATGTGTGGATCCTGCCCTCATGGAACACACAAGTTAGCATAAGATATAAACAGTATTTAATGATACAGAAAATTATTTAATTGCAATTGTGATTAGTACGGGAACCACATAACCATAGAAGCTTGTGGAGGCTGCCAAGAAAGGTTTCTTAGAGCAGGTTGTTTGACCCCTAAAAGACTCATAGGAATTAGCCCAACATGAAAAAAGAATTCCAATCCACTGCTAAGGGCCAATAGCACTATAAAGTTTTGTAAATTAGTCTCAACACACTAAGGTCACACAAATATTTTAAATGTCTGAATTTATTTTATGTTTGTTCTTAATGAGGAGCATAAATTTTGTCTTTTCTTCCTTGAATTTAGACAGGTAATCTGCATATAAGCATTTAAATATAAATGCAAACTTTGTTAGTTGTTGCTCCTAGTTAATCAAGCTTACTGAGATCAGATTTGATCTTGGGTTATTAGACTATTGATAATTTTTCAACAATTATCTTGTATAAGCATCTTCTGGTGAAAGAGATCATGGGAAAATAAGGCAAATGTTACTAGGAATGGCAAAACTGGTTATTCTCAGAAATCTGCTCTAAGAAACAGGAAGTTTATTTATGACTAATTTAACAAATTCGATATTGATTCAGAAGTATAAAATCTGCCCAGAGCATATGGTAGCACACGTTCTATGTAATCTAAAATTATTTAAGTGATATACTTTAAAGTTCAAAAGACATTAGATAAAAACAATTTAGGAGTTCTAAAATTAAAATGCATGTGTTTCACAAAAAAATCAACCGTCCAAACAAGTTTAGATACACATCATGATGGCTGAAAATACATGCGCATCTAAGAAGTATATGCCTAGCTTTGAATTTTCAAACTTGGAATGTTCTGAGGGAATTTGCCAAGCTGCTCTCATGCTATTGCATTAGCGGCCCCCATCCCTCACATTTGGTGCAATCGATCTGATATATTCAGCAGTAGAAATAAAATAATGGAGAAGTACAATATAATACTGTTTTTTTTTACATGTGTCTTGATATCGTGTATTAAACTTAGGAAATTAATATGAATTAACATGGAAATTCAACATAAATTATCTACTCATAAGGGAAAAGGAAGTGCAGTGCTGACACTTAACAATGCTGACAGATCTTTAATTTTTGAAATGATTTCAGTCTGTATCCTGAGCTGGTTTAACAAGAAGAGAAGTTTATGAGAGAAAATTACCCTCTGACTCTGTGCGATCATAATGTGTTCGTTTCTTTAACCATTACCTTCATATCACGTTATGAATGGAGGCACCACTTAGCACACCGGGTGCGTTATGTGCCTGGCTTTCTGAACTTTAATCTGACTAATGTCCCCATTGCAAGATGTAAATAGATTACAAAGAAAAATTCAATATTTCTCCCACCAGAGCAACCCACATTAGTGGTTTCCTGCCATATAATTGCATTACATGCCGGGATGTGATCCATGGTTAATGGCAGCCACAGTCAACTGTCACTTTGCTTTTAGCCTCTGTCATTCCGAGTGATTTAAATATTTAACACCATGACAAAAACCAGGTTTGTCAAACCACTTGTAGAGGTGTTATGCTAACTTCTATCAAGACAATAGTTGTTTTTTCCCCGTTGGAACACCTTTGCCAGAAGGTAAACTACATATTACCACAGCATCTGTAAGGTAAATTAATTGATTTATTGTGACTTTTATGTCCTTAAAAATATTGACTATATTACTGGTTCAACACTTATGAGAAATTATTTTATTTCTGGAAAATTAATTTTTGTTTTAACTTCCTATGGATCAACCCAGTTTAAGAAACAATAACAAAAACAAAAATACTTTTACTTAGTAGCAAAGTAGCAAAGTTATTTCCATGAACTCATTATGAAAATGTTGCAAATCTAATTTATCATAGTCAATAAGCAAAAAAATGATAATTTCTTGTAGAGAATCTTTGAACCATATTGATATGTGTGAGGCGGTACATTTTATTATGTATAAACAGATATCAATATAAATGCACTTAAAACTTTCAGTTATTTATATGAATGTTGCCTTTCTGGGGTGAACAGAATGCTAAAGAATTGTCAGAATGAAAGGTAAAATCTTCTCAATGCCTTGTTTTTTACATGAACTCTCTTTTCAGAACTATGCCCAGTTTACCATAGTACATTGTTCTGAGGGAAGTGGATTAGACAATTGAGTAAGAACTTCTCCCAGTTTAGTTGAAAATTGTCCATCCAATTTCTCTGTCAATATCCTGATCTGTAAGCCTAAGAATAATTACCTGTCTCCAATACATTCTTTTTTTTTAATTCATAAAAATCAAGATTTTTCACAGTACATACCAATATTTGTAAAATGATATATAAATATATATGCAAATATGTGTATTTTCTTACATAAATGTTATTTTATATATATGTATTTTTTAAAGGTGCTTAGATTACCTAATTATTACTCAGAAATTACAAGGATTCCCATGTTCCCCATCTCCCCCACCTCCCACAACATCCCACACCAACATCCTTCATCAGTGTGGCACATCACCCACAATGGATATACACGTCCTGGGGCTTTGCCACCAAGCATAGACCGCATTTCACATCAAGCAATGGAAGAAATTGTAACAGTGAGGTGGAGACAGTGGCCACTGGACATTTTCGGGGCAGGGAGGGGAGAGGCAGTCGAAATACAGGGGCTTTTTTGGGACTTGGGGGTTGTCATGAGTGGCATTGTGGCAACAGATGTAGTCCAATACATTCTTCATACCATCATCAGAGTGTTTTGTGTTTGTGTATGAAATGCAAAAGCAGTTATTTCTTTCATGATTTTTTCAAACTCTTTCCATAATTTTCTTGTGTGCCCTCATCAAGCTCAAGCTTGAATCTCTGCTTAAAATTCTTAAATGGTCCTGTATCACCAACCAAGTAAAATCAGTTCCTGACAGCCAGGTAGGCAAGATGCTTCATGTTCTGTCTCCTTCCTCCTTTTCCATGTCCCAATTATAGTTATTTCCATGCTCTTTAGCCACTGGGTGCCCAGTGCCTGGTGTGCTTCTGCCTTCCTGTCTTACAGGTATTCTTCACTCATCCTTCAAGTTTCAGCCAAAATAAGATGCCTTTGACAAAACAACCTTCTGCCCATACATATCAGACAATGCCCAGGTTGCAGTCCCTTTCCCACCTCCTTAGAAGAAAACTTTGACTTCTTTGCCTCCATGGTCATTGGCTCATATTTTTATTTTTATCAATTTCCCCATAGTGTATTTCTAAATTTCTAAGCCTTTCTCACACATGTAAGAGGAAAGTTTTCAAATGGAAGGGACTGTTTGGTCAGCTTTGTAACCTAAACATCTAGCACAGAGTGATGCAGTTTCTTCACTAGAATGTAAGCTAATCTGCTTCCTGCTGTGTTCTGAGGCCTAAAACAGTGTCTAAGACATAATAGAAGTTCTGCAAATATTTTCTGAATGAATCCGTTTCAACATTAAGTAAAGAAACCAATAACTACCCAGATGCTGATTGTTGCCTGGTGATTAAACGTTATCAATTTCTGCATCTTGTTTTCCTTTTTTTTTTTTTTCTATGCAATTTTAAGTTGAACATTTAACACTTATAACAATAGTGCTGTGTGTCTAATTTTTGGCAGGTGGAGAAAAGTCAGCTTTTGTTTTCCTTAACCATTTGGCAGAAATATTTCCAGTATTATCTGGCCTGTTATGGAAGTGTTGAGGTTAGAAAACCCTTTGAATTTGAGATTAACAAGAATTAAAAGCAATCTCATGGTACGAGAAAATACACACACAAATACAATTTTTAAAATGTGGGTATTGCAAAACTCTCCTTTGCGGTGTTTGAGTTTGGCTTTTCCCATGGTATTATTGCCTTCTGCTAATTTGACAAGGTCAGCAGTGGCACTACCTGCCTTGCAATTATCGAAGGTTGTACGGCAGTTCCTCTTGGGTGGATCAGAAAATCATTAGCTTCTCTATCACTGAAAGAGCTTCCCAGCTATTGTTTCTGTCTTCCTGAATCAATATTCCAGGGTTATCAGTGTCATTTTATATTCAGTAGAAATTCTAAAATCATTCCATCCTTTTCTCAGGACACTGAATGATGGGGACCTGTAGAAGACTTTGTCTGTGACAACAATTCAGCCACTTTTTTTTTTTTTTTTTTTAAATATCTGTAATAGTCTGCCTAAAAAAAAGAAGGGCAATCTGAGTTAGGAAAATGCTAAGGCAAATTTTGGATGGTGTTGTAGAACATTCTATTTGATATAAGTTTGAATTATTAATATACTTGGTGTTCAATTACCATACGAAAAGCTGTTATTTGATTTTCAGTTTTGGAGATGTCCAAATTAATCTACCACAACTTGTCTGGTTATGTCTGGATATCCAACTTTATTATAGGAAACAGTACTTATGGGTAAAATTTTAAAGATAGGAAATTATGACAGAATAAGAAACATTGACAGGATATTAAAACCATTTTTCATATATAAACATATATATACATATGCACACACATATATTATACATGCACACATGTCTGTGGGTATGTAGAAAGAAAGCTATATCTGACTTGCTTCATTCTGTATTCCCAGTGGCTGGCACAGAGTAGGCACTGAAAAAAATAGTTGTTGAAAAAAAGAATGAAGGAAGGACAGAAGGAATAGTAGGTATAACCAATGGAGCCAAATCCATTCACTTATAACTGAGATAAGAGTGTTGCTTGCCCTCTAGTGGTCTGTTTGAACAAAATAAAAAATTAAACTGGAATCCTGACATTTAAAAGATGAAAATTTACTTGATAATAAGTGGGTGGTAGAGAGATTTTCATTTTTAATAAACATATGTCTAATAAAAGTCCTTTTGCCCATTTTAAAACTTTTAGAGTGAAACTTATCAAGGATAATTTGGCAAACCAAAAATAAAAATATTTCCCACTAGATAAATGCAAATATTTTATGTGTGGCATTGGTATATTAAGCCTGATATTATATTTTATTTGTATTTCCAATTTGTTGTGCCTTAAATAAAATTCAGGTAAAGTTTAAATTGTGTTTACTGTCTTTCAGGAGTCAAGTATTTTACAGGTGAACACTAAATCTGTCTAACAGAGTATTGAAATTATAGACATCAGATGCAAGCACATTCTTCTTTGGGAGTATTTTGAAAATAACTACTTAGAAAACTACTGACAATTTAGACAGCATGTCTGATTAGCAATTACTTAGTTTTCTTCAGGTTACTCTATTTTTCATGATTGGTTACTATTATGCAAATAATTATTTGAAAAAAAATAGGCAGCTATTCTTACATCAAGTCTTATAACCTAAAGAGAATAAAATTAAAAGAAAATATATTATTACATAAAAACCTACATTTTGAATTTTCTCCCTACAATTCACTTGCTGTCTAATAATTGTCTCTTCAGTCTCTAGGATACCAATTATTTTTTAATTGAATTGACAATAGGATGCATATATTTTAAACAATATTTTAAGCAGCAGTGGTTGAATTTAAAAGACTGGATGGCAGTTTTCAATTTTTCTACTAAATATCTTCTTCTTATTATTCTTTTAAGATTTATTATTTATTTATTTATCTCCCCCTTGCTGCTTGTGCTCGCTGTGTCCACTTGCTGTGTTTTTTCTGTGTCTGCTTATCTCCCCCTTGCTGTGAGGTCTTGCTGCATCAGCCCACCGCGCTGCAGGGGCCGGCCTGCCCTCACAAGGAGGCCCCGGGAAGCGAACCCGGGGCCTCCCATATGGTAAACGGGAGCTCTATTGATTGAGCCACACCCGCTTCCCAATATCTTCTTATTTGTTTCTGATATTTTAGCATCTTCTCTACTTTCTTTAGTTTATAACTCATATAATGGAAAAAAGATGGAACTTTTCTAGCTCTAAGGCAGGGCATGGAAACTTGGATTTGATAACTAAAATGTCGGTAAAAAAACATAGACTTACAGACCAAGCATTTCTAAGAAATTAATCCATGAATAAGGAAGTTTAATATAAAACTTTAATCAGCATTGGATTATACTTCTTTGACTAACTGCCATCAGGTGGAACATAATTACATTGAAAAATGTGGGTAAAAATTACAAATGTGTTTATGGTCACCGAAAAAAATAACTTTTAAAAAGTCTTTCTCTGGGCTTCCCAACTTTTTAATAGATATAGTGACCTAAGTCAAGACTAAACTTAATTAGGTGTCATTAAATGGGCTTTTTTTCATTTGTTTTATTGTTGTTTTCTCACTTGATTTATATGTTTATGTTTCAATATTTAGGTCATCTTTAAGTTTTAAAAAATCTTTATTGTGACATTAAAGGAAACATCTCCATTGTTTAGATAAAAACATTCAAAAGATAGCTCCTAAGTGACTCTTCAAAGGATATAAAAATTATAATTGGTTGAGTCAGGAATAGAATTCAATATCTGTTAATTTTAAACTGTGTTATATACACAGTTTCCCACTATAGTTCTAAATTTCAAAACTGAGTTCAAGTAAATTCTGGAGGATTGAAAGTGATTTTATATCAAGCAAAACCTTTATTTTGTTGTAACGTTTGACATTAAAAAAAAAAAAAGAACAATAATATAATTAGTAGTTTATGTAATTCAATATAAAGATCTATATACACACATATATTTCTGGACATCCATAAAAATGTATATTGAGATGAATTCTAAGTTTTCATGTGTGTATGTGTGTCTGTGTGTGTGTGTGTGAATCATGAAAATTATTTTAAAAGATTGGTGCAATCTCAGAAAATCTGCTTTGAAAACTTTTATGCTCCAGCTCTTTTATTAAAATAACCTTTATTCAATATCTATACCATATTTTAAGTAGATCGGTAGATAAATAGACATTTTACATCATTCAGAAGAGAACTGGGTAAAAGGGTCAAAGGTGAAATAACTATAGAATCAGAAGGAACCTGTAATTAATCTAGAAAACAGATACCAAACTGTTTACTGGATCATTCGTGTTCAGAATTCTAATAGTTTCTAGAAGCAAAAAAAAAAGGGGGGGTTTCATCTTCAAATAAATTTGAGACACTGTTAATAAACAAACTGCAGAACTTCTCAGAGTCCTTCAAATGCTAATATGCATTATTAATCCCCAAGAAGGGTTATAACATACAGGTCTTTCCAAATTTATTTGAGGAAGCTTTTTTCTAGAAACTGGATCACAAGAAGTGCTGATCTGGTCCATCCTCTTTGGGCTAACCAAGATAAGCAGTCATTGAAGAATGAGTGGAATTTGCAAAAGTGAAGAAAAAAGGAAGCACATATGAAGAGAGAAAAATCATGAGTCAATGCAAGAATGAGCATTTCAAATTAATTTCGCAGCATAGTTTCTTAGTTCAGCATGGGAGGACCAGAGAATTCGTTAAATCTAGACCATTAGTATGACACATGACTGTATAGAGCCTAATTGCTGGTTAAGGGATTTAGGCTTTATTACATAATAGACGGGAAGTTGTTAAAAGATTTTAAAGTGGAAGTTGGCAACAGTAATAATAACAGTAACCATAAATTATTTAGCACTTGTTTCAAGAACTTTTCCAAGTACTTTACATGTATTAACTTATTTAATCCTTTCAACAACACTATGTTGTAAGTAGGGAATTGAAGCAACAGAATTTCATATAACTTCTATCAAGCTTAGTAAATATTTTAGTTTCCTTGGCTTCTCAAGCAAATACAATGCAATGGTCAGCTGAAACAATGGGAATTTATTATCTTACAGATTTGAGGCTAAAAGAAAGTCCAAATCAAGGTGACTATTTCTTCCCAAAGACTGGCATTCTGGGGCTGACTGCCAGCGATCTTTGGTCCTTAGCCTATCACATGCATGGCAAGAGCATGGAGGTGTCTCCTGGTCTCTCCCTTCTCTTCCAGGTTCCATTGATGTTCAGCTCCTGGCTGCTCCCTCTGTGGCTTTCTTTCTGTCTGTCTGAATTTCATTCTGCTTATGAAAAAAAGGATTCCTATAAAAGGATTAAGACCAGTCCTGATTGAGGTGGGCCAGACCTTAACTGAAGTAACCTCATCAAAAGGTCCTAACTCACAGGAATGGCTTAACTTTAAGAACGTGATTTTCTAGGTACGTAAGCTCCAAACTAACACACTCTACCCTCTGACCCCAAAAAGACATGTTCTTTCTACATGCAAAATACATTCATTCCATCACAACATCCCAAAATCCTTAAGTCATTTCAGAAACCATGCAAAGTGCAAGGCCTTATCAAAATCAGTTTTGGGTTTGATCTGTCCTGGGGCATAACTCTCCCCTATCTGTGGACTTGTGAAATCTAGAAAACAAGTTATCTGCTTCCAATAAACAATGGAGGGACAAACATAGGACGGACATTCCCGTTCCAGAAGGGAGAAATTGGAAGGAAAATGGGGGTCACGGGTCCCAAACAATTCCAAAACCCGCAGGGCAAACTTAGATTTCAAGGTCCGAGAGTCATGTATAGATTCATGTTTTGTCCTAGAGGCCCGATGGAGTGGCAGCCCCACCCTTTCCAAGTGCTTACACAGCAGCCATGCTTTCCCCAAACACTGGGGTGAAGGCCCTACCCTCTGCAAGCATTGTGATGATGGCTAGTCTTTCTGTGAATGCTGGGTCATAGGCCCAACCATTTCTGAGCATTAGGGTAGCAGCACTTTCCCTGAACAATGGGTCAGAAACCCCCACCTCCAGGGGTGGTCCCAAGGACGTCTCTGCAGCCCAGACCACAGCTTCCATAGTTCTGCCTTTGAAGTGATTCTTCTTCAATTTGTCCCTTCTCTGTCTCTTTTTGTGTTGGCTGGCAGTAGTTCAGCCTATACAAAACTTGTCAGCTTTGCACAGGGGTCCAAAAAATCAATCTCTAGTTTCTTTGTGCTCAGGAGTTCACTTTTCAGCTTATCCCTTTCAACTTGCATTTTACTATAAACGTCAAGGAGGTAAAACAGGCTGCACTTTCTACATTTAGTTTGGAAATCTCCTCAGCTAGATATCCAAGTTCATCACTTTCAAGTTCTGCCTTCCATCCAACATCATAACTCAATTTCCCCAAGTCCTCCGCCACTTTAAAACAGGAACACATTTATCATTTCTGTCTAAGGCATCATTGGTACAACGTCTGTATTTCTATCAACACTGTGTTCATAATGAATTATGTGTTGTCAAAGATGATACACACATTCTCTACAGCTCTCACTCATTTTTGAACCTCACAATTATTCCAGCCTCTACCCATTACTCAGTTCCAAAGCTGGTTCCACATTCTTGGTATCTGCAATAGCAGCACTCCACTCCCTATACAAAAATATGTTTTAGTTTCCTTGGCTGCTCAAGCAAATACCATGCAACAGGTAGGCTTAAACATGTAAATTAACTAGTTCACAGATTTGAGGCTAAAAGAAAGTCCAAGCCAAGGCATCATCAAGGCAATGCTTTCTTCGTGAAGGCTGGCATTCTGGGGCTGGCTGTGGATGATCTTTGGTCCTTAGCTTGTGATATGGCAAGGCACATGGTGGCATCTCCTGGTTTCTCCCTATCTCTCTGGGTTCCATTGATGTTCAGCTCCTGGCTACCCCCTCTGTGGCTTTCTCTCTTTATGTCTGAATTCCATTCCACTTATAAAGGACTCCTGTAATAAGAATTAAGACTGACCCTGGTTGAGGTAGGCCACACCTTAACTGAAGTAACCACATCAAAAAGTCCTAGCTACAATGAGCTCACAACCACAGTACTGGATTAAGTTTAAGAACATGTCTTTCTGGGGTACGTACAGCTCTAAACCACCACAGTAACCTAGCAAAATTTGAACCTGGCACACTGGCATTCCCAAACAGTCTGATTCCAAAATATTTTTCCTTAAACTCTATTCTATGGTACAAAGAAAGTGTTGCATAGGAAGTTTAATCTGGACTAATGTGCAGGATGGATCCAAGAGAGAGTAGACTGGAAGAAAAATTATTGTTTAGAAAGCTTTGCAATAAGCCAAATATGAGATAATGAAGTCTTTAACTGAGTGATAACAGTAGGAATATAAAGAAAGGGGTGAACTTTAGAGATTCCAAGAAGGAAACATTAATGCTGCAGATTTTTACTTAATTGATGATTTCACATTGATCTAGGGAATTGAAGGAGTTCTCTGTATCAGTTATAGCCAGTTCTGGAGTTTTTAATCAAGATGATGAGATCACTGACAAAACTGAGTAATCTGTATAGCATAGACAATCATAGAGGAGGAGGATGAGTCTAAATACTAAAGATCTTTAGTTGGAAATTATGCCAGTACATTACATTTATATAATTGAACATTTGGAGGAAAGAATGGCTATAGATAGAGACTTGGAGTCATCAGAAGCAACATGGTGGTTGAGATCATGTAAGGGCATGAGTTTTCTAAGTCAGAGAACCAGCTAGGAAGAGTTGAGGTTAGGGGAAGGGGCTTTGTGAGTTGCTCAAATGACAAGTTTGAGGATGAAGAAAAATCAGAGAAGGAAACTGAGAAGTTTTAGTACATCCATAAAAATTTAATGTTGCAGAGGCTAAGTGGAGAAAGATAAAGTGATGACACCCAACATTGATAAATAGGGCAAAAGCAAAAAAGAACCAGAATTACCAGGAGGAGAGTGATAAAGTCATTTCATTGGTTTGGAGTGTTCAGCTGTCATAAGCAAGAGCTCAGTAAGTCATTCCTGAGTTAATAACCATCATGTATCTATCTTAATTACCTAATGATGTATCATTGACTCATTTTTTCAGGAAGCCTACATAGATAAACACTTTCTTTTGTGTCTGTCAACTAATATGCTTCATGTGATATTATATTACGGAAGAAATGAAAATGGTTCTTCTCCAGTCTTTTTCAGTATATTTAATACACTTAAAGTCATGTGAGTCAAACCTTTGAAAACTGAAAAATACAGCACATTTATTCAGTACCCTAATATTTATTTAATTCCTATCCTGTACCTCAAAAAAATTGTAATGATTTTCTTGTGGTTTAGATAGCAATGTCCTAATCAATTAATGTATGTGTGCATGTTTATGTATGTATGTATGTATATATGTGTGTATATGTATGTATTTGTGTATATACATATACAAGCATACCATTTGTTGTTTGTCACTAATGGTATACCTTGCTTGTATTATATCTATTAATGTATTTGCACTCAAAATCAAAGAATGGAGATACTAGAATACAGTAACTGTGGAAGAAAATCAGATGTTTCCTATATATTATTATTATTATATTGTTATGTAAGCAAGCATTTTGTTCTCTTTCATTCTCTTTACAGCCATTTGAAAAAACCCAGATGAGTGAGGTGGTTACCGATTAATTTTTGCCAGATTTATCATCTGTCCAGAATGACTGCATAGTCATTTTGCTAGGTCTTCTTTCCTATGTAGTAATTAGTCTTACTCAACCATGCTGGGTTTTTTTGTTAATGTAAAGCAACACATAATATATTATTACACAGAAGACCTTTCAAAGTGCAACTTTAAAAGATGTGAGTGACAGGATAAATTACTACTGAATATTATGCTTAACATCACTATCACCTAGGGCCAAAACCCTAGTGCAGTGCAGTGTTGATGGTTTGGTGACATATTTTGACTGGAATGTACCATACTATTGGGCATCAGACAAATGTAGTAATTTATGATAATTACTCACTCTAGGCAGATTAAAAACCACACTCTAAATACAAATACTCTTATAATACTATTGCCCCAGAATTGTATGCCCTGCAACTGCCTAGTGGTTTTACTTCCATATTGTTTTTTATTTTTTGTATAACATACAGAATCTTGCCTGCTTGGTCTAGGTTATCTGGGAAAGTTCATCAGCATAAATTGATAACTTGAAAGGTGAATTTATAGTGAAAATAATTATATCAACGAAGTAACTTAAAAAGCATGATTTTTTTTTTGTATCTTTTTCTTTTTTGCCAGATCCTAAGAGAAAGGATACATGTCAGCATATATCCTAGTCTTCTGGTAGCTCTTCCAAGAAAAAAGCACTTTAGAGTTACTCTTCACCCTTGAGATGAGTTCAGCTTTGTGTTCTTTGAATGGGTTCTTGGAATTCCTCCGAGACTAATATAAAATCAAAGTTGTGACACTGTTGCTACTCTTTCCAGAAGACATAATTTCTCACTTCTTGCATAAACTATGGTATTGCCTTTGCAACAACTCCTGTACTTCAAATTGAGGGTCAGCAGTTTCTCTCTGAGACGTGAGGCTCTACAGACACATATTTTCCCAGCATGAAAGCAAGTGATAAATTCATTTGGAGAACATGAAAATTTCTAGAACAAAAATGCAAAGTACTCCCATAACCTAAATCTGACATGGGTTGAGGAAGAACTTTTCGTAATAATAATCAAACCAATTTGCTTTACTTGCTTAAAGTATTATGTCACCCAATGACAGAACAATAAGTGTTTCTAAGGCATGCTGCATAATTAGGAAGTAAATTCCTAAGATATATGGCTAATACAGGAAGGTTTGAATAGCACCATTTCTAAAGCTGAATCATGGTCTTTGATGAGAGTGGGCTATAACAATGCAGGCTTTGAGAGTCTTGCAAAATTTCAATTAAGTTGCTGAAATGTTTCCACAGTTTATTTTTCTAGGATCTTTTCCATGACTGCTTGCTCATAAAGACCTGGCTGTGGAAGGAAATTGAGCAGGAACTTTTGAATTGGCCTCTTGTTTGCCTATTTCTGTTGACCTGTACAGGGTGGTTATACTTTGGGGGCCTTAAGTTTTTCATTTGCTACTGCTCTTAACCAATGACTTGTTCTTTGTTAATGAATAGTTAAAATGGGATTCTGATAGCGGACTAGTAGAAGCAGGAAGCAAAATTAGGAAATTAAAGAATGAAGATTTATTGATTTTTCTCTTTCACTCTCTGCCATATGTAGCATTGTCATTTTTATTTTTGAAGAGAAGATCAGGAATATTCAGTTAAGCTTTTGAGTGTTAGACTGGCTAAATTTGAGTAACTAAAAATATAGAAATCCTTTATTAAAATTAATTGTGTGAAAAATGAAAATTGAATAATATCATAAGAAGATCATAAAAAATGTGAAACAGACCACCCCCAAATATAAACTGGTATGTATGACGTTATAAGGCAAGGTCATTAGTCAGTGATTCATATGTGAGGATATGCATTCATATATGCATGTATGTCTTCACAAAAAAAAAATTTTTAAGAGCTTTTAATTTGCCATCAGCACAAGTGTTAATTTTTCATGTGTCAGCAGTTTCTTGTGACCACAGCTTAATTATGTTTTTATGTTTGTAGACTTGATCTTTTTCCCATTTTTTTATTTGCTACTCACCTTTACATAATAGAAGTCAGTAATGAAGTACTCCTTGAATTGTTCAGTGCCATGATCATGAATGCAATTCATACCAGTTTTTTCAAAAGTTCTGTTAGGAATTTAGGTTCAAAAAAGATGTGATTCATCTAATGAATGTATATGTTCTTTAGATATATTCATCAGACTTGGGGTCAAAAGGAAATGACAAGTGCCTAAAATGGACAACTGGGGATTTGGAGAAAGGAAGTTAAAGAAATGCTTAAATGTTCAATTTATTTCCTGCTATATTTAGAACTGAGTGTTAGGTAAATTTGCTCAGAGGGGAATGCTGTTTACAGTAAGAGAGCAGAAGTAGTCCTAGTATATAAAGGCCAAAAAAAATGGAAACCCTTTCCCAAGGATTAGAAAGTGTCATCTTACATTGCTATCCACTGAATGTTCATTATTTCATAGAAAATGTGGTTGGAACTTCAAGAGCAGAAGTCTTGTTTTGGTGTATAATATAAATGGAGTTAAGATAGGATCATGCTTTGTGAAAACTGTAGGAAATAAATTCTCAGGATTCTTAGTGATATTAGATAGTGGTGATTGACTAATGACATAAACTTGAAGTTACTGTTAGGTTGATTTGAAGTGATAAGAAAGGGCTGATATGAAAAAGAAGAAAATTTCAAAGTTTCTGAAACTAAAGTTGCTTTGTTGCATTGAGGATACTAATGTCAGCTTTCCAGTGAGCATAAGCAAATTGTGTGAGATAGGGTTGAAGCTGTGTTAAATGACTGAGAACAATAAAGAATTTGGTATCACTCCTCTCCACTCCTGCATTTTATGCCTTTTTAAAGTGGTGACATCATAGTTTTGCATATCTTTCAAGTAAAAAGAAGAGAAATAAAATTTTAAAAATTAAACAAAAAACAAATGTGGTTGTTAGTTTATTATCCTAGAGTCTCTTAATAAAGTTACTTCAGTTTTTATTTCATTTGACTTCTGTTCTTCAATAACTTTCAGAAGGTTCATGTCCTGATGAGTATGGCAGCGAAACAATATTAGAAAGAAGAAACTAAATTTATTCCATCAGAAGAAGAATTGTGTTAAATGACTCCACTGGACAATAAATTACAATAAGAATCAAAATGAATGTGAGCCTAGTAATGTTAAGAAAGGGAAAAGTTAGAAATATTGTCCAATAATTTCAAATTTGAAGAAAATGAAAGACATAGGGCCCATTTTTTAATCTGATAGGAAGTAAATGTATGGAATATTAATAAAAGTAAAAAAAGTTATTTTTTAATGAAGAAAGAGGGAATTTAAGGCAACTCAGAATCCAAGATAACAGCATCTGAAAAGTCTTTGATACTAGATATGTGGAGTCTTTGCAGGATGGAAATTTTAAAGATTATGGTAAGTAATATTTCATACCATTATAATATTCAAAATAACCTGAACAGAAATCTATGCTTTCCCCTAAAAGTTAAAGGTGATGATTTTATTAAGTTTTTCATACAATGAAAATGTCTACAGCCATCATTAATAATGATAAAAATGGTAACTGACATATACTGAATGCTTTCCACATGTTGCATCAAGCCTTTGCTGAGCATTGTATATTGTCATGTAACTGTTCCAATTAATTATTAGTCTAGTCCTAAATGTTTGTAAATTCATATGAGTATGTTGAAAAACCTATTCGTATGAGAATTGTGTTTGTTACATTTCTAGAAAACTTTCTAATTCAAACTCTTTACAAGGCAATGGGGCTGAATCAAATCCACTGTAATAATCAACCAACCAATCTCAAGAAGTAATGTGCCCTTCAGTAAAAGGTCACATATAAATGCTTGCTTACCCTCCTATCAAAACCAGTGACAAGGTATGGATATACCACCACTGCAAGAATTAGAAAACATAGGGATTCCTCAAACTACATTTTTTGATAAAGAAAACAGTGTCCACTTCTCAAAGGCCTGATTTGTCAACATAACAGTACTAGTAGTTTGTAATATTTTCTTGACATTTTTTATAAATGAAGGAAAATAAATCTCTCCATTTTTACAGTAGCACTTATCTTTGTCTGCCTTACCACAGGCTCCAATCAAGAAATCAAGAAATAAACATTTCCAACATAAGAGGAAAGA
>JAQZBX010042477.1:0-21986 GCA_029593785.1 Cabassous unicinctus
GCCCGGGGTCTCTCCACCTTCTCCGCTCCTGGGACAAACTCATTGTATCAGCCTCTGTCCCCTCTTCACGTGGACTGGGGGAAGTGACCACAGACCTCGTGTAGGTTTTGCTCAGTGGAAAACCAGTGTTGCTCTCTCCTAAAAGCTCAGCCGAAGGTTTGGGAGTTTTTCTCAATAGGTGGAAGTGCAGAGTTTGTTTCCCATTCGACTGCTGCTTCCGGGAAGGTGTGGACTTGCACGAGATGTCCCCTTCACCTGCCACGCGGGCACAGTGGGAGGGCAGCGCCTGGCCAGTCGCTCAGTGGCGATTCCGCAGCTGCTCTTGAGATCTTCTGGGGCCTGGTCCTTGGACCTACTTGCTCTGATCTGCGGTTGGCAAACTACGACCAGCGGGCCAAACCCGGCCTGCCACCTGTGTTTACGTGGTCCCAAGCTAAGGGTGAGTTTTACATTTTCAAATCGTTGAAAGAAATCGGAAGAAGGATGTGCTTGGTTCCGCATGAAAATGAAATTCAGATTTTGGTGTCCATAGAGAAAGCCTTTTGGAGCCCAGCCTCTCCCATTCATGGACATTTTGTCTATGGCTGAGCTTTTGCTCTGCAACAAGAGCCGCTTCCTTGTCACAGAGACCTTGTGGCTGGCAAAGACCGTTTGCCGGCCTCCGACTTAGATGCTGAGAGGGGCAGAGACGTGGGAAGGAGAGCAGGGCATGAAGCGAGGGACGGAGAGAAACCTGACAAGCAGGTGGAGAAGAAGAGGGGGGCTGCTGGAGAAGGGAGGGGCAGTGAATCGTGCAGGAGTCCTGAGGAGTGGCGGGAAAACTGGGGTGCAATCTAGTGGGAGGGCGGGGGAGGAGGGGAAGGGACAGGCGAGGGTGATGGAGGTCAATCCGAAGCTCAGGTGAACCAAGGTCAAAAGGGTGACCTTCAGGAAGGTCTTCTGTGAAGTCGCCTTACATTCTGAGCGCAAGGTGGGTGGGGTCTGTCCAGGGTGAACCTGGAGGCAGAGGTGCTCCCACGAGCGAGATGCGTGGATCTAGAGGGCCAGGTGTCCTGGGGCTTGTCTCGCTTCATGGTTTTTGTGGGCTGGCAGCAGACGTGGGAACGCCTCGCCCTGTGGCTGAGCCGGCTGGCCACGTGCAGAGTGACCTTACATCCCGGCTCGTCTGGACAGTCCCGACATGTATGCCCGGCATTTCACATCTCTGTGGGCTCTCTGGAGCATATTTGCCCACCGTCTCAGAGATGTCCTTGTCTGGATAATAACTGATGAGGGCACACTATCGAGGAGCCCGGGGGCAGGACTCAAACCTGACCCGCCTTGTCTGTCACGTACCGGCTAAACGGTGTTCACCATGACGCCCCCAGCTCGTCCCCTCTGCCAGAGCCTCCTGGACCCTCCCCAGCCTTTGCTGGGGCCCCTGTTCCGGCTGCGCTCTGGAGCTGCCCTTGTCCCTGGCTGTTGGCTGGCCTTCCCTGGCCTTGCCGGGCGCCCCGTGGCGGGGCGTGCCGCTCCCTTCCGCAAACCCAGGCACCTGCGTACACAGGTGTGCCTGGTATCTGCAAGCGCTAGTCCGAGTGGAACTATACTATTTGAGAGGCGGGTGGCGCCGTGAGGAGCTCCCCCAAATCTGGCGTCTGAATTGGGGCCTGGCAGGATGACGCTGGTGCCCTCTGTCGAGGGCTGAGAGCCTTCACTGCTTATCACCCACCGGCCTCGAGGAGTGACAGGAAGGGGAGGTGAGGCAGACGGTCGCTCCCAGGACGAGCACACAGGTTCTGTGACTACTGCCGTCCCTTGCTGCGACTTCCCAGCTGGCGGCTGCTCCTCCTCCGTCTTCAATAACGGAGTTTCCTGCCTTTCTCTGCTGGATTCGCAGCCCCTCCCTCTCTACTTCCCACCCTGTTTCCTCTCCTCTTGTCTGGCCTCCTCTCCCCGTTCTTTATACTTTTCTGAATATTTCAGATTGTTTACGACGCACGTTTACTAGAGTTCCGATCAGAAAATACCTTAGAGATTATATAGGAAACGGTAAGTGGAAAATAAAAACCATGTGTAATCTTACCATGCAGACGTCAGCTTTGTTCAGGTTTCCCGTGAATTAACCTCTCGCCGGTCTGCCTCTCTCTGTGCACGTGTATTAGAGGTGCACTGGATTAATCCAGGCTGCTGAATGGCTAAGGGTTGCAGTCTGCGGTTCAGACTGAAGTTTGAAGCTTAATGGCATTGGATGAAATTCTGTCATTTCATCAAAAATTGTTATCACTGTTTCATTATTTTGAATACTTGTCACACTGTACCAGCTTGACACCGAGGTCAGAAACCGTCGCACTTGGGCCTGTCCTCTGCTCGACGGCTTCTGCACGCAGTGTCACAAGTGTGACACCAAACAGACACTCACTTGCAACTGAGTTTGGTGGAGAAATGAGATGTGTTTGGATACTTCATATTTCTCTAACATTTTCTTCTTTTCTTTGTTCTATTTTCCTGATTATGTCTGAATTGATAATACTTTACTATAGATGTTGTTATACGTGATTTGGAGTTTTTCCTCCTTGTGAATTGTTAAGTTGACGAAGTTGGTTATTAATTTATCCTTATAAAGATATGAAACCTCCCAAATAATACTTTTTCTTGAAAGATGCACAGTCTAAACAGAAATAAGTAAAGCTTAAAAAATCTTAACAGTTGTTTAATGCTATGAAGACCAGTACTCCAAACATTTCCACAACGATACAAATTATGATCTAATCTAATCTCTTATTCTGCTTTGTGTTGTTATTTACAGTTCTATGCACATTTCTTGGCTCAAAAAAGATATGTCTTTCTAACGTAGCAAGCAAATACATTTTCTCTTAATATTTGTATTATTTCCCTGTTTCTTTTTCATTTAACTATTTGCAAGTTTGTAGTAGGGAAGCGGATATGGCTCAGGCAACTGGGCTCCCGCCTACCACGTGGGAGGTCGCTGGTTCGGATGCCGGTGCCTCTTAAAGAAGACAGCGAGCTGACACAATGGGCAGGTGCAGCAAGCTGACACAACAAGAGACACAAGAAGAAAAGAACATATTGAGAGACGCAACAAAGCAGGGAGCGGAGGTGGCTCAAGCGATTGGACACCTCCCTCCCACATTGGAGGTCCCGGGTTTGGCTCCTGGTGCCTCCTAAAGAAACAAGGAAGACAAACACAGCAAGTGAAAAACAACAAGGGGGTGGGGAGAAATAAAAATAAATAAATAATCTTTAAAAAAAAAAGAAGAAAAGTTTGTAATAACTGGTTTTGCGCATAAAATTAAGAGCTCTCAAATTGTGGTCGTGGATTATTGCACATTTTACTCTTACAGGAACACGTTTATATTTATAAACCATCCTGTTGGTTGATTTGAAACATGTAACATATGTGCAAGGGAATTTTCAATCTAAGTACATCGAGAATGCATGTCCAAAATAGAAAGTAAATACTCATTCCTGAGCAGTAAATTCATTCGGCACGCCTCGTTTGCTGTGCTGATATTGTAAGATTGATTAGAGATGATGGCGACCTGCGTCATTGGTTCTGCACAAGTTCAGCGATGCCAAAACCCTATTGAAGGAGGTATTTGCAGTGTCTGTCCTTTCTCGGGCCAAGGCCAAGTAGAAGGCTTGGGGCGAATATAGTGGCTGAAGTGGAATGTCGAATGATTCCCGGTAATAATCTGCTTGCATTTAAGAACGTGTATCCTGCTCTAATCACTTATCCATAGCATTTTCCTCAAACAGTGTTCTTTGAAATCGTGATATTTGAGGGCTAAGTGGTTTTCATCTCTGCAAGTATCCCCTCATCTTCCTGTCAGACATTTTAGCTCGCTCGGTTTCTGTTCATACCGTGTCTGGGCAGTGTGCCCTTCGGGACCACGCATTTCTTCCTTGCCCTTCGTTTCCTGGCACCGTCGTGAAATCTCTGCCACAGCTGAGAGGGATCTCCTTCCTTTCACACAGGACGGTCCCTGGGGATTTGAAGACACTTTCACCTCCCCCCCTGCCTCAGGGCTCTTCAGCAGGTGCTCCTGGACATGGTATTTGAGTCCTTCACCATCCAGGTGGCTTGCTTACAGTTTTGAACATGGAGAATCAAAACCCTGCACTCAGGCTCTGCCAGCACCACGCACGCTCACCTCGTCCTGGGACGTTTCAGCCGTGGCCCTCTGAGAGCTGCGGGGCGGCCTGCCCGCCGGCAGGCGATGGACCTTCCGACCTTCTGGTGACACCCCCTTTCCTCTAACGGTCTCTGGCTGTTGGGTTTGGCTCATAGGCAGAGAGTCCCGCTGTGGTTGGACCCGGGGCCCTCATTCGTGGCCTCTCACAGTTTGAGGGCAGCTTGCGTGTGGTGTTCACCTGTATGGTTCTCCAGAATCAGAAGAGTCCCTCGGCGGGAGCCCCTGGTTACCCATCTTCTTGCTGGGTCGGTGTTTTTTGTCCCCAGTGCAGGGATGCTGGGGCTTGAGCCGGCAGGTGGAGGAGGAAGCTGGAGTCCACGGTCTTGGACCCAGTGGGAACACGGGCGCTGGCCCGCTGGTGGCCAGAGGGCACGTCCCAATGCCGGCGGGCTCTGCCCGGGCCAGTGTCGTTGACCGTGGCCCAGCACTGGCTCCCGTGCTCTGGCGTGAGGAGTGGCTCCGGCCCGCGGCCTGAGCTGAATGTCCAGGCTGGCCCCTTCCTCCTTTCCTGGCGCCACCGGCCATCCCCTTCCCATTTCTGCCACTGACTGCCCTGTCGCAGAGCCTGCCTAGCGGATCGGGGATGTCTTACAACGGCTCCCACGCTGATTAAAGCCTAGTGAGGACCGTGGGTCCAAAATCCGTTAGCGCCTGACTCCCAGTCTAGACGTTCCTCCGTGCATTGTGCTACAGAAACCGCACCCCACCGAGGGCTTTTGGGAATCGTGTGCCTTGTCTTCCTTCTGAGTGGAAGGGACCCTCCTTATTTAAAATTCAAGAAGGATCCTTTATATATAGTCTGTCACTGAAATATTTGATAACAGTCTAGATATTTCAGATGTATCTTTGTTATGGTTACACACGAAATCCAAGTCACCGTTTTTTCAGAGCCTAAGCAGTTAATGGTAGAAATTTTGCTGCAAATAAATTGATCAGTATGCAAGACAGTTGTCACGGCTGAACCATGGTCCACAGCTAAGGTAAACAGATCTGTGATGACATTTTCTGAGCAGAATGCAAATGCAGCTCCATTTCCTCCCAGAGGTTTCCGACATTTCTTCTCCACGGACAGCGGATGCTCCTACGAAGGTGTTGGTCAGGAGGAAGCAAGATCTTTGTTTAATCCCTCTGAAAAGGTAGGGCTGTGACGCCTGATGTTCCTTTCTGTGGAAAGACTTGTTCTAAGAGGGATGAAGATTAAGGAGAATGTTTTTCTTCGGTTAACTGCCTCCCCTTACCTCCCCCCAGCCACCCACAGAGAGAGCCTTTCGGTGTTTAGTTTATTGAATGGTCATTAAAATATTCTGTGTTGTCGTATTGTGAAAGTCGGCATGCAGTTCATATTTTTTCTAAGATGAATCTCAAGGACTGTTTTTCTTATTTGGATTCATATGAAATAGTGGGGAGAACAAAATGCCTTTATTCATTCTTCATTCTCCTTTCCTCTGCAGTGCTCTCAAGTCCCACATTTCCCAGGCTATCACTGCCCACACTGTGTTTTAGAGAGTCTTTGCAGTAATCCTGCATTTGAGATGTGAAGTAGGCTGTAGCTATATACTGCATCAGAAGCCAGATATGTTTTCTGTATTATAGGGGAGCTTTAAAAGCCTTAGCTTGCACGGATTTTAAAATGAGCTCAAAACCTCATTGCAACTTTGTCTACGAGCTGGCGGTCATTTCAGCCTTAGCTATACCGGGAGACCGTTTCCTTTGGAGAGATTTGCGTTTGGGGTTGCACTGCGGTGGATAGAGATATTTCTGTTTGTGCACTTGCCAGGGTCGGGGATCCTGAGCAGAGAGCTGTACAGGAAGGTTTTAGCTGAGGTGGGGGCTCATTCTACATCTTGTAATGAGGTTGCAGTTGGGGTGAAAGAGCAGAAAGTTCCAGTGACTAGAATTGAGCAAGAGAGCATGCTCCTCGAGGGCACAGGGGCGATGCAGGGGTGTGCTCAAGAATTCTGTGGCATCAGAAGAAATACGTTTAGGAAAAGGTCATCAGTTATATGGGGCTTCAGTGCTCCCAGAGAATTTCTGCAGGTTATGGCCAGGTGAGTGCAGGTGTGGCCTCCTCCAGGAAGCCTTCTCAGATCCTCCCAGGTGTGCCCACAACACAGTGTTAGGTTCTTTCTTGTAACACGCGTCCTTGGTGTGAAATGACCCGGACACGTGTCTCCACTGCATTCAAGATGGAACCCGTGGGAAGGCAGGGTCAGATCCTTTCATCTCAGATCACTGTTCAGCTTCTAGCACAAATCCCAAGCCTTGCAAATACTTGGATTAAAAACAGGGTCCCATTTCCTACAGCAGCTTCTGCAGAAGGAAGTCATAGCCCAAATAACCCCATTATGTTAGAGGGAGAAAAGATGGAGAAATTAAGGGTCAGATGGTGGTAAGCCAGTGCTGGAACCAGACCCCTGTGTGCACTTGGTCCTCTCAGTAAATGGGCGGAGACGGGGTGAGCGCTTATGCCTCTGCCTTGCTGCAGAGGTCCCTGTGAATCAAGCATGTGTGGCGCTGTAGGTGGGAGTCTGCAACCGAGCCATCCATATTTTTCTTCCTCCTCCAGAAAATGTTTGCCCCGTGCAGATGCGGTGTAGGTGGATCAGGTGACCAAGGTTTTTTAGCGCCTTCCCTTTTTGGGCTCTGACGCTGAAACACTGTGTATTTTGAGGCACTGACTTCATCTCTTCTGCCCCTGAGCACCCTCCTTGCGGTCACTGCCTCCATTCAGGCCCCTCTCGTCGCTTACCTGGACTGCCGTGACCTTCATTTACTCACCGGTGAAGTACAGGTACAACGGGATTGACTCACCTGGGGGCAGACCTCAATTCAGGGCGGGGTTCGTCAGGGACAGGCTTCCTTGAGAAAGGGATGCCCTAACGGAATCTAAAAGATTGTTAGGAGTTAATTAGGTGAAGAGAGGGAAAATAGTTTTCTTTCCAGAGGAC
This sequence comes from Cabassous unicinctus, assembly GCA_029593785.1. Lineage (NCBI taxonomy): Eukaryota > Metazoa > Chordata > Mammalia > Cingulata > Chlamyphoridae > Cabassous > Cabassous unicinctus. Next base: position 7,145 of record JAQZBX010042477.1, read on the forward strand.
ATAGAGTGTGCAAAGGTCCTGGGGTGGGAGGGGATTTGGTGTGTTCAGTAACTGATGGGGCAAAGTGGCTGGAGCCCAGAGACATGGGCAGAAGCCTGACCACACAGGACCTGGCTGGTCACGGCAGGGAGCTTCGAGCGTTTGCGCTAAGAACAAAAGGACGCCATTAAAGGCAAGGGCTGGCCTGGTCCGATTGGGCTGCCACAAGGGGAGGGAAGTGGAGGGGAAAGAGTTGATGCGGGGAGACAGGTGGGAAGGTCCGAAGGTAAGCCAGCAGCAGGACCCAGAAGATGGAGAGGCCTTAGGAGGTAACAGCAGGATTTGGGGACCATCGGCAAAGAGGTGGTATGTCAAATGCCTGGGGACGAGATTAGCTGGAGAGAAGGCTACACACGGTGCACTGAGGTCTCCTGGGGGGCGGGCAGCAGAGGAGGAGGAGAAGGAGGGGTCCTTGAGGCCAGAGGCGTCTGGAAACACAAGAGGGAAGAGCTTGAGAGCTGGGGGGCTGCATCCCCGCCTGGGGGCAGAGAGGTGACGATCGCCTTCACTGGATGCTGGCCCTGTGGGGGGGAGGGGGCTCTCCAGTGGGCTGACGGGGACCAAGTCTGGCTAGAGAGTGTTGACGGGAGAATGGGAGGTGAGGAAGCGACCCAGTTGGGAGGTGAGGCCGCTCTTTCATGGGATTGTGCTCCGTGAAGGGGAGCAGATTGCTTTGCCACAGTTCCAGACTTTTACTTGTGCAGCTAGACCTCGGGTGAGAAGGTTGATTTGAGTTTTCCCATGCTGCACCAGGCTCCTCTCCTTTTAAATCTGGTAAACCCTCACCTGCAGGGAAGCCAGGGCGAGAACGCTGTCCTTGATCCCCTTTCTGTTGAACTGCTTGGGTTGCCCATGGGGCACTGGAGTAGAGGGGCCTTGGACGGCTCGTCCAGGGTCCCAGGGCCCGTGAGGGGCTGTGCCGGGGGCAGGCTGTGCTTCCCCATGGGGCGAAGCCCTGCACCAGCGGTAGAGGAGCTGTGTCCGTGCCAGCACCAAGGAGGGCTGAAGCCCCCAGAGAAGAGGGCCAGGGTGGAGGACTGGGGTGGTCGGGACAGTGTGGCGGGTGCAGAGGAGAGGAATAGAAGACACAGCGTCTCAGGGCCTGGCCTGCGCGACGTGGGGCGCTGTCGGCTGCTTCAGGGGCCGACTCTGCAGCGAGGCGCGGGAGGTTGGCTCAGGAAGCGCTCTGTGTCTCAGGTGAGCGTGGTTGCTGCCAGCCCCTCCCTGGGTCCCTTTTCAGCAGTGCCACCAAGATGAACATTCACGAGGACTCAGGAGGCCTCTTCCATGGCCACAGCCACCTCCCACGCTCCTGTCAGAACCGTAAAACTGAAATCGTGGAACTGCGAAAATGATTGTAAATTGTCGTAGTGTTTATGTGTGTGTGTGCATACACATTTTTAACTTAGCAAACATGCGCTTACTGTGTGCCAGGCACTATTCTAAGTGCTTTGCAAATATTAGCTGCTTTAAGCTTCACATCAACCCCATGAGGTATGTCCCCATTTTATAGATAGAAAACTGAGGCTCAGAGAGGTTGTTTACTTGAGCTACTCACACACACATGAAATGTCAGCTTTGAAAGACATTCTTTCCTTGGGGGAAAATAGAGGAGAAGGAAAATTACCTTTGCTCAGAACTGTGCCAGGCATGTAAATGGCTCTCTTCTTTAAACCTCGACTGACCCCATGGCACAGGTGTTTTCCTTATTTTACAGGTGAATCACCTGCAGCTGAGCGAGGTAAAGTAGCCTGCCCATGACCCCACAGCTAGGGAGAGGTGACCCCAAAGCACAAACATTTCCCATATGCCATACAGCTTCCGTCTGGGCTGGCGATGTAGATTCCTGGAGGGAGGAGTCTGCCAGGCTGCCCAGCTTCTGCTGGCGCCACCAGGACGAGGCCCTCCAGTGGCTGAACACCCTGGAGTCGCTCTGTCACTAAACCAGCTGTGCGACTGGGGCGCGTGGCTGCACCCGCCCCGGAGGGTGGAGGAAGAGGTAAAATGGGAAGTGCGTAGCAGAGCGCCTGGGAACATGGCACCCAGTTTAACGCTTCATTTAGACAAAACTTTATCAGTGTGATGCCAGCCCATTCCGTTGTTGGCCACTCTAGTTATTAAAGAGGGATTCTGCCCCTCGCTCTGTTTCTGTCTCATTCATCGTTTGCTTCTAGTTCTCTAGCTATATAAGCTTTCTACTTTGTCTTGCACATGAAACCACTTAAAATATTTATTAACACACGTTCATTGAAAAAAAAAAAAAGAATGTATTCAACAACAGCAAAAAAGAGCTTTTAGTAAAAAATAAAACCCACCTATAATCCCACCGCAGAAATAGCCAAGGCCAACACATTGTGTACTTCCATCTGCCTTCCACACACACATGCACACGCGCGTGCACGGATACCTTCCACCTCCAGGATCCTCTGCGAGGCACATACCGCAGAGCTGTCCTCCAGAATAGCTGCACCCCTGCACGCTCCCAGCCGCAGAGTCTGACTGTGGTCACACAGCCACCCTGTGGTTATCTGTCGTGTGGTTTTCTTCTCTGCACAATCAGGTTCCACTTTTCTTCATTCCTGAATGAAGCACAGAAAACTCGGAGCTAACAAGCTATGTGCTCGTGGGGCTGGAGCCCTGCCCATTGAAATGCATAACCGTCGGAAGTCCTCACTCCCCCTGGCGAGTGACCTTCCTCTGGCCACCTTCTCTGAGTGGAGGCACTTTTGGAATGGCCCAGAAGCTCTGCTCGCTTGTACTTGAGTCTATAGAAAAGCTGCTGGATTTAGGAAGCAGGGTGTCGCTTTTCCAGGGAATGCTGACAGATGATCGCATTGGTGGATATGAATTCCCAGGGAGAGAGAACTGTTTTTCACTTTTGTTTGAATTTATTAAGGGCGGCTCCTAAAAGATATTAAAGAAAACATGACCTTTAAAGCGAATCTGAGTTTCATTGATTGCAGCTCCCACTTGGTTTATTTGGTGACTAACACACTATTTTAGTTACCAGAGTGGCATTTGATAAAATGAGACATACATTTCTTAAATACACTTTAAAATGTAAGCATGCAAGTATATCTCCTTGACATCATACGGAATATCTGTCTTAAACCAGCAGCTCATTCCAATTAAATTTAAGGACCCATAAGGTTGGTTACTCTTACCATAATCATGATCATTTTTGTTATCATTGCTTGAGTGTTTTCTAGGCTCTTCACATACATTTTTCTTAATTCTGAAAATGACCTTTCAAGGTGGCTATTTTTGACATTTCATAGATGACACTTCAAACTGAAGTGGCACCATCACTCAGCGCTTGGAAGTGGTTGAGTTGTGATTTGAAACTAGCTATATCTGACTGCAAAGGCCCCATAGCCTTTCTCTTACCCTGTTTTAATTTGTTATATTATTGAATAGTGTTCTGGAAGTTCTTGCTGATGAAATAAGACATGAAAAAGAAATTAAATGTTTAGCTATTCAAAAGGAGATAAAAGAACTGTTGTTTGTAGTTAATAGGATTTGTAAACTTAGGAAAATTTTTAAAAATCAATGAAAAAATATTAGAACAAATAAAATAATTTGGTGGAATGGCAGGAAACATGATAATGACCTGAGAAATGCTTTAAAAGGCATGTAAATTTTGAAAGGATAATACATAGGTTAGTGAGGGAAGCGAGGGCAACACCTACCTTAGATGCCAGTCAAGTCAGTTGAAATCAGTTGTGATAAACTTGTTGCAGCTCAGTTGTCTTCATAGCTGCTAAGCACTTACAGAGTAAGCCGGGAAAGAAGATTCCATTCACACTAGTAGCAGTGATAATAACACACAACATAATAGCCCGTCACTCCACACAAAATATCCAGAAATAGACCATACAAGAAATTTGGGGTCCTATGTAATACAAACTAAAAACTTTATTAAGCTTAAAGGGGAATCTTGAGTAAATTATAGGCATGTTCTGAAATGCTAAAAGATAAGAGAAGTGAGAGAAACTTGCATTACTGCATGTTATAATAATGCAATATTAGCAAGGGTAGAAATTGACAAATGGATATTCTAGAAATAGAAACTTTTTCTATATACAAATATAATATAGGTTAGAGAGAGCATCAAAAAACTTATGTGGAAAGGAAGAGCGCCTGTACAAGCAGAGTTGGGATAATTGACCTTGTCTTCTTGGACATTACTTCTTAAAACTTTCTCTAGTTTTAAAAAAAAATCTTTCAATGTGAAAAGCAGACAGCAGATTGGAAAAATATTTTAAAACAGTGTCAGTAAATATGACAAAGCTCTAATTTCTTTATTATAAAAAGAGATAAGTTGGGAGCCAGTGTAGCTCAGTGATTTGAGCACCGGCTTCCCACATACGAGGTCCCGGGTTCAATCTCTGGTCCCCAGTACCTAAAAAAAAAAAAGAGAAAGACTCAGAATCTCAGTTAAGAAATGGACACAAGATATGCAAATGCCATTTACAAACGAAGAAATATAACTAGAATGAGTCAGACCTTCGTGAATGCTTTGTGCTGGTATTGGCGATGGTAAACCACCATCTCAGCTATCTTTCTGTCATTGCTTGTTTAGTCCCCTTTCCTCATGTGTATGAACCTGTCATTTTCAAATTATGTTAATACACATTTCCAGTAGTGCACTGACCTTATGACACTTGCATGTGACATGTAAAGAATTTAGGTTTCTTTGTGCACCTCTTCCAGCCCTGTCACCTCTATTAAGTGTAAAGTTGCTCCTGATAGAAACTGCTTTTGTCCCCCTGTCAACTTGCACTGGGTATCTTGCACCAAGCATGGAGGGCACAAGGATGCACACAGCAGGCCTGTGAGAGGCAGGCTGGTTGAGGGTATGCCCTTGTGCTGGGCAGATGAGATGTACCCCCCGAAAACAGTCAGGAGCAGAGTCAGATGCTGATGTGACAAAAGGGCGGCCTCTCCCGCCTGGCCCTGCCTCCCTGTGACCACCTGCACAGGTCACCCAGCCTCCCTGCCTCCCTCCCCTCCTCTGTCTGAAGAAGGGGCTGCACTTCCAGCGTTCCTTAACCTTCACCCCAGCAGCCAGGGTTTTGTGGAGCTCTGCTTTCTGTAACTTGTGTTACAGAAAAGAAAATTTGATGAATATGCTTGATTCAACTATACATTGCCTTCCACCGCACCCTACTTGGAGCTGGAAGGAAACTGGGCTGGAGAAGGGATGGAGCTTTCTAGGTTTGCAGATGATGACTGAAGGTTCTTTTAGCTGGAAATTTCCTTAACTCGAAGGCAGGAATGAGGTAGTTGGCTTTAAAATACTTAGACTAGTGCTCTGTGGAATGCTAGCTGTACAGAAAAAAAAGCAAAAACAAAAAAAAACATTTCCACAATTAGAGATTTGTAGTATGTTATGTTAATCAAAGTTAAACAAGTTTCTTTGTATAGGACTTCTCGGTATTTTATTATTATTATTAGAGCAGTTTTAGGGTTACAGAAAAATCATGAAGAGAGTTCAGAGTTCCCATGTACCCCCCATACAGGCAGATTTTCCTATTAACATTTTGCATTAGCGTGATAGTTTTGTTACAGTTGATGTAACAATATTATTATAATTAAATTAACGATAGTCCACAGTGTGCATTAGGGTTCACTCTGCCTTGTACAGCTCTATGGTTTTGTTTTTTCTGCTAACTTACCTATAGCCTAAACTTCCCCACTTTATCCACTTTCAAATATATAATTCAGTTCTGTTAATTATATCCACACAGTCGTGCCTCCATCACCATCATCCATTGCCTAAAGTTTTCCATCACCCCAAACAGAAATTCCACACCCATAAAACATTAGCTCTCCATTCCCCACACCCCACAGCCCCTGGGTACCCTGTATTCTAGTTTCTGATTTTATGAATTTATATATTCTGTTTATTTCATGTAATTGAGAGCATCCCTTATTTGTCCTTTTGTGTCTTATTTCACTCAACGTGATGTCTTCAAGGTTCATCCATGTTGTCACCTGCACCAGAACTTCATTTCTTTCGACGGCGGAATAATAGTCCATTACATGTATACACTGCACTTTTTAATCCGTTCATCTACTGATGGACACTTGGGTTATTTCGCCCTTTAGGCAAATGTGAGCAATGCCGCCGTGAACATCGACGTGCACATATCTGTGAGTCCTTGCTTTCGTTTCTTTTGGGTATAAACCTAGAAGCGGGATTGCTGGGTCATATAGTCATTCTATACTTAACTCTCGGAGCTGCCAGGTTGTTTTCCACGGCGGCTGCACCGGTTTACGTTCCCGCCGATGTGGGCGAGGCCCTGGGAGGTCGTGGAGAAAGGCCTGGACCTGCGGTGTAGGGTCCTGACTCAGTGGAGAGAAGGAATTCAGGGACGAGTCACAGAGCAGCAGGAGCATCTAATGTAAAGCGAAAGGCACACTCAGTTCGGGAGTGCAGGGTGCGCATGGCAGACGCACCTGTCTGTGGTTTCGAGAGTCATCTTATAGAGGCTTCCGGCTTCTTCCTCCTTCCTACATTATGTAAAAGAGGGATTGAAAGTTGTTTCCCTTTTATGCAAAAGAGGGATTGAAAACTATGACTTTTTACCGGCTCCGTATTCCTGCCCACCAAGGAGTAGGTGGAGCGTGGGTGGTCGGGATGGGCGGACTTTTGTCACCTGGTACCTTCCGGCGCCGGGCCTCGGGCAGGTGGTTCTCCACGGCGGCCAGCTACTCTCTGTGGTAATTTTTCCATTGGTGTCCTCCGTGGCCGAGTTAGCTCCCTTTTCCCAGCTTTCTCCACCATGTATAGTGCTCCTGTTTCTCCACATTCTCGACACCGCTTGTTATTTTCTGCTTTCTAAAAAATCATTGCCATTCTAGTGGGTGTGGACTGGTATCTCATTGTGGTTTTGATTTGCATTTTCCTGATGACTAATGACATTAGCCGTTCAAGTGTCTTCTTTGGAGAGATGTCTACTCAAGCCTTTCTCCCAGTTTTGATTGGGTTGTCTTGATGTTGTTGAGTTCTAGGATGCCTGTATGTATTCTGGATATTAAACCTTTATTGAATATGTGGTTTCCAAATATTTTTTCCCATTCTGTGGGCTCTTTTTGCTTTTGCGATGCAGTCTTTTAATGCACAAGATGCTCTTGCTTTCGGTGTGAAGTCTAAGAAACCATTGCCTAGCACGAGGTCCTGAGCAGGCGCCCCTGTTTTCTTCTAGGGGTTTACGGCTGTGGTTCTTACATTCAGGTCTGTTATCCATTTTGAGTTAATTTCTGTGTGTGGTATGAGATACGGGTCCACCGTCATTCTTTTGCGTATGGCTGCCCAGTTCTCCCAGCGCCATTTGTTGAAGAGACGACTCTTCCCCCACTGAGTGGACTTTGCTCCCTTGTCAAAAATCACTTGGCCGTAAGGTGTGAGGACTGATTTCTGAACAGTGAGCTCGACCCCATTGGTCCCTGTGCTGGTACCAAGCTGTTTTGATGTCTGCAGCTCGGTAGTAAGCTTTAAAACCAGCAAGTGTGAGTCCTCCATCTTTGTTCTTCCTTTTCAAGGTGATTTTGGCTGTTTGGGTCCCTTGCCCTTTCGGTGTGTTTTAACATCTGTTGGAATATCCAAGAAGGGGAATACGTGTGCAGCTTTTCCTAAACTTTTGGACCATTGGAACCCTTTTTCTTGGAGAGTCTTGAGGGACTAATGTTCTGTGGACCTTGAGGTAGGAGGTCGTGACTTTAATTTTCTCCCATATTTGCTTGAGCAGTGATTCTGCCCTTCAGTTTTGGGGCTTAATCAACTTGATGTGCTTTAGCCTCCATATCAGGAAAAAAATGCAAATTTCTCATCAGAGGCAGGCGGACAACAAGGTCGTCAGATCATTGCAGTTGATATTGTCTAGCTGTCACAAATCCAGTCATTGTCTAAAGGGGGAATTACTTTAAGAAATGTTTTTTTCCCTTGAGTACTTTTAAAGGTGTACATTGGTTAAAGGAAAAAAAAATACTACAATAGCGCTCAAATTTTTGTGCATTTAGCAGAGTAAAGTAAGATTTTGCTTATTAGTGTTTTCGAGTTCTTCTTCAGAATGCGAGTGGACAAGTTCAAGTTGGCCTTCGAGTGTGTTTATTAAACATGGTGACTTGGACATGACTGTGGTCACCTGCCGGGCAACGCCCTTCTTTCTGCGGGAACAGGGCAGAGAGCAGTAACCTACGCCGTGTATGCCAGGGCATCCCTCTCTGCTCGCAGGGCCCGAGATTCCTGCAGTTTCTCTGTCTTTTAAAAATATTTTTGTCGACTGTTTCTTCTCTTCTGCACAGGGTAGTAGGAGTTGAGCTAATAAAAGTGAATACCGTGGAAGTCATTCCCAAGAACAATAAACAGGGTCAGAGATGACGCTTGAAATATTTATCTTTCCATTTAATGCTCTAAGCAGAGGGTGTCTGAATTTAGGAACTTTCCAGAAAGAGGGAAGAAGAAACTTTTTAACTGTGTAGATTCTTTGCAGTTAGGGATGCATAACATTGCCTTAACAAGCTTCCAAAAGTGACTCGCTTTTTAGAAATAATATGTTCTGATGGCGGTGCTCAGAAAAGGTACTCTCATCACATGCCAGACCTTCTTTCTCTCTGCATGAATATTTAGAAACATGCTGGGGTCACCTGGGAAGGTCTGGCCACAGAGAGCCGTGCACCTTGGACGGGCTCACTGGTGCATGCTTTTAACAGCTCCGGACCTCTCTGTTCTCTTTGTGAGTCCACCCTGGGGGCAGGTGAGGGTGGGAAACAGCCATTCCACTTGAGAGCAGGTGCCAGGGTGACGGCAAGGCTGCCACAGGGGACTGACCCTGAGAGCTATCGGCGGTGACCAGTGTGGGTTCTTTCTCCTCAGGTTTGGCCATGTCTTACCTGTCTCCAGGTGAGCAGGAGTTGGAGCCCCTATGAAATGTGCTGAGCTGTGCTCTCTCACCGCTCTTTCGAGCACCAGATATGGCAGTACTGCCCGAAGGCAGGGGCCAGAGAAGGAAGGCCTCCCCCAGGCCACCTGGCTGACGATGGCCAGCCCTGGAGACCCAGGACCTTGGGCTTTCTTCCCAGGTGCTGCTGTAGGTGCTGCCTGACAACTTCCTGGCTTGTTACTGGGCACTTGTCATTGAGAACAACCTCTTGTGCTTGCTGAATTCCAGAAATGGCTTCAGACATACCTGGATCCGTGTCGTTGCCCGTTGCCCCCATGGCGGCCACCGGACAGGTGAGGATGGCGGGGGCCGTGCCTGCCCGTGGAGGAAAGCGGCGTTCCGGGTAAGCAATCTGAGCATCTCCGGGCGTTCGGCTTAGCAAATGCTGAGCCACACTCTTGACCTGCTAGGAAAATATCGCTTCTCTCCCTCCTGTAGAAGAAAGGCTCAGCAGTTCACATCCTGTTTAGGTTTTGCAAGATCCCTAATTATGCACATGATTTGCCTCTTAAGTGTTTTGGGTCTCAGCACCCAGCTGAGGACTTGTTTGCTTGTTCTTGTGTCCAGAATGTGCTTTGTGCCCCTGCTGGGCCCTCCGCAGGCCGTTTTCCGAAGGGAGGCGGCTCCCCCATTCTGGCCCAAAACTACAAGCCAGTGGGCAGCCCTGCAGAGCTGGGCTCCAGCCACCTGCCGGCTGCAAAGAGTCCACCCATACCCTCTGCCCTGTCCTCAGGATGCCCTAGGCATTCCTTTCAAAAGAATTGGCACATCAAGGCCAAGCAGCTTGCGTCCTGTTGACTGCTGGTTCCAATAGGTCCAGAAAGACCCTGGGCTGCACCTACTCATGACAGAGAGTGTTAGGAGCTGAGCACAGATCTGAAAGAAGAAACAAAAAACCCCTGCAGGAAAACATAACCGACATTTTCAGACTCACTATATCATCTGACCCTTTTCACCCACTGAATCCTTTTTATTTTCAATAAACAAGGACTAGAATCATTTAATGCATTTTTAACGCAAGGCTCCTCAGGAGTGCAACTATCAAATGACAGCTGAACAGACTTCTCACAGCCTGAGACCTGGGGCATGGGTCCATTTTTTGGAGTGGTCAAGCATTTTAAGCGAGAGCGTTTCCTCCGGACCAATGTGATTTTTAAAGAGTGTGAGAGATGGAGCGGGGGGTTGTATGGGGGAAAAAGCACGTTTGGTGTTATAATGTTAGCTTGTAAAAAGACTAGGTAATACCCTCACTAAAGGAGGGCCTGCGAGTCTGGAGGTGATGGAGGGTTGAGAACGGCCAGGAGACGAGCTTGGCACCCACGTAGCCAGTTCGCCCTCAGCTGCCGTCACGTTTGCAGGGAAACTGGCAGAGCTCTAGTGAGCGCTTTGGTGCCCGGGGCGAAGCTCCTCAGATCACCTTTGTGATGAGTGATGCGCTTGCCTCTGGGGTTCCCTGCACAGCCATCCTGTCTTAACTAGCTATTCTTGCTAACTGGGTGCTGAAGTCAGCAGTCTGGGTTGCTGAAGGAATGCACATGCTGTCAACATATCCGCTTACTGGCTTGGGGTTTTTTAAGTCCGGGTCCTTTAAAGTTATTTTAAATGTTTGCCTTCCCTGGGGCCAAAGCCCCACGACTGGCCCGAGTCCTTTTTAAGAAGAGGCCATCACTGGACTCTGATGCGGAAGGCGGGCGGGTCAGCGCCAAGGCCAGGCAGCGGCCCCCTCCCAGCCTGTGTTCCAGGACAGGGAGCTCTCTCTGGGCTGGGGAGTCGTCGCCCCACCTCCTGGAGGGGGTTTGTGCTGCTCAGTGCCCACGCCCTGGTTTCTGGTGGCTCCCTAAGGCTGCCGCCCTGCCGCGGACTTGGCCTCATTCCTGCAGAAGTCCTGCCCAGCTGGTCACTTCCCTGGCGCACCTCACGCACAGGCCTGGCCTTGAAGAGCGGCTGAGCAGACGGGAGAGCGGCTGCACCGAGAGCCAGGGGCGCAGAGCCTGAAGGAAACAGATAACCGAGGAGGCACCCTGCCGCCACCCTGCCGCCACCCTGCCGCAGAGGGTGAGGGTGGGGCCCCAGGGGCCGGGGCGCTTTGAGCCCCTTGACGGCAGAGCAGCGAGCACAACTGCCCCTGAGCACGACTGGCGCGGCTGCTTGTCCTCGTTCTGGGGCCCCACGTGCGTGTCCCCTGCTCCCTACAGGAGCGAGCGAGCAAGCCACGCTGCTTTGTGCTAAACGCCAGTAACTTACAAAGCTTTCCTCCTGTTTCTAAGCAAAGAAACCTCATTTTTGCAATGCTCTTTCCATGGATATGCTTGCCTCTGGCATCTTTAACATGCTTCCCTGCAATTCTGTGCTCGAGGCCACTGCTGTTCTGGAACCTGGTGATAACACGTTTTGACCACAGTTTAAACACTTTGCTACCTAAGTACAGAGACAACCTGGTGGAAGCCAGAGCGCCCTTGGCGGGAGCCCCACTCCTGTTCCCTGGCGGGGTGGATTGAGCCCTGCCCTCACGGGGTCCTGGGAACTCATGTCAATGGCATCTTCAGAGGTCCTGGTGAGAGGAGGCCAGACTGGAATCAGGGTGGGCCTTAATCCAGCGTGCCGCATGAGCAGAGGGAACTGGGCAGAGGAGGCCCACGGCCGTGTGACGCAGGGCGAGCCTGAGTCACGGGTGGCCAGCAAGCCCCCGCCAGAACACCGCAGACTTCAGAGAAGGCACGGCCCTGCCCACGCCGGGGTTTTGGACTTCTAGCCTCTAAAACCGTGAGACGGTAAATTCCTGTAGCTGACAGCGGTGTGCTGTGTGTCGCAGCTCCTGGCAAACCAGGACAGGCGGCGTGCTTTGCTGCTGCTCTTCTCGTGGGCGCGGTGTTCTCCACCTCCCTCTCTCCAAGGATGGGGGACAGGGGGAGAGAGGGACAGAGGAGAAAGGGGAGAGGATGACGGGAGGGTGATAGGTTGGAGGTGTGGGCCTAATTCCCGCCCACCCGTCCTTTGGCGAGGGCTTCCCACTCTAACCCCGAATTCCCTGGAGAATCACCCCCGTTTTGTCCTAGCGTTTCAAAGCCACGTAGAGCTGACCCCTTGCCACTTTTGGAAGCTCTTGGCTGTGTGCCTTGCCGTGCTGTGCATCCTCGGGGCTGAGTGTTCTTTCCACTGCCCAGCCTTCCTCTGTAAGCATCTTAGCAAGCCGCATGCTTTCCTGGCAGATGGGACACAAAGTGAAGGTTCAGAAGTTTCCAGTCCTTTGAAAAGTGGTCCCATGTGTGGGAGAAATGAGCTGAAGCGAGTCACCTGAAATGCGTTTTTGTAGGCACCTCCGTGATCTCAGGGATGAGCTGTGTAAGGGGTGGGGGGGCTCTGACAGGGCCAGGCCCAGTGCTTCTCTGGAGGGGAGGCAGCGGTGGCTGGTTAGGATCCCCCTTTGGGGGTGGAGGTTGCAGGCATGGACATATCAGCCTCTGTCCAATGCCTTGGTGTTAAATGCTAAAATATAACAATGAATGAAAAGTGTTTTCAAATTGTATACAGCAAACAGACGAGCATCTCCCTCTGAAGTACCCTGTGAGCTGCTGGGATAGGGCCAAATGCCAGGCATATTTACTGTAGACTCTTCGCCTCATTAGCATTTACGGGCCAGCATTGCTGTAGCCTGGCAGGCTGGCCCAGGCTCTGAAAGAAGAGCATTTGCCGCACTCTCGTCCCTTGGCCTTTTGTTAGCCGAAGCTCTGGGCTGGCCCAGGGTCACTCTGTGACTGCCATCGTTGGACCAGCCCTGCTGGTGCAGCCCTTTATCTTTTCTCCTAAGCCCATCAGTGAATTCTGTTTCATGATTCATGTTTGGTGATACATTGCAATTAGTGCACAATCACTCTTAGGAAAGACTCACATCACCCACTCTTAACTAATTGCAAGACAGGAATGCCTTTCACAGCTTTTTTTTCAGGGTAAAAATTCTTGCTTATTAAAGGAAAATGAGGTAAAAAGCATTTTCAGCTCACCTCTCAGACTCTTCTGTCATCCACTCTAGATTCTTTAAAGTGAATATAATAGGACTTAAAATTCGTATTTTGATTTCTCTTCTTTATTATCCAGATGCTTCAATGTAATAGAGTCACATAAGAGATAAAACAAAGGATGATTTACTTAGACTTTTTATAGTTAAAGAAATAAGCATAGCTTATTATAGCCATGTTTAAAGTAGAGAAATTGAAGCAATGATAGAGACACAAAGGCAGTGTCTCTGAATTACTGAGATTTGTGGCACACATGTGATCACTCACCTGCACAGGTAGGGAGGAACCTTTTTATGGTCCCTAATTTTTCATAAACAATCCCTGGTTCCCAAGTTCCCAGTAGACGTCAGAAACCTCTGGCTCTAAGTGGGACCTTCCATTCCTTAGACCCTCTGCTCGACTGAGCCACAGCCCACCTGACCTGAGCTGGGACCCTTTACCACCGCGCTCACTTCCCCATTTGTCTGCTGGGCTGTGCTCTGCGAGGGGCCGGGTCAAAAGAGATGGCTTTTACTGAAACTGCAGGGACCAACTGTCCTGGGTTAGCCGGGACCCTCCCAATTTTAGCACTGAGGTCTGAGAGCACCAGGACGACTGGTCACCCTAAAACCCCAAAGACTGTACAGGGTGAGGAAGAAGAGGGCTGATATTACATCTTGCAGGAGCCTCATGATCACACGCATATCGGTTTTAGCCTACATGTACTTCAGAGATAAGCGCACATTCTTACAGCCATTTGAGGTTTTGTAAAGCTGCTTGCCTGAATCTCTGGAATTTTGTATAGGTTATTTTTCTTAGCTTTGCAATGCTGTTGACAGCACAGACAACCTTCATATTGGCAGCAAACTTGCCGTTTCCCCCAGTGAACACTGGGTGGCAGTGTGGTTCTGCAGCTCCGGCAGTATTTTTGATGGTGTCTCCCAGATGTAATTTTCCGGAACAGAGAGGTGATGGCTTAGTAATTATGCAGAGTATTGACAGCATTGCACCGTTTATAAAGCCATTCGTTCAGCTCCCATTTGTCCATAACATAGTAATTCTGTGGCTGCTGCCGGGTGCCTGGTTTCCCAGATTGCATGGGCTGGGGGGGCGGGGGTGTCTGTCTGTCTCTCCTGGTGGTAGTCTGTCTTTGAACTGTGCTTTCCCTTTCTCATTACTTCTCTTCCCTGCCGCTCCTTCCCTTTGTGCATCGATATTTTTTATCATTGCTGTCATTTCTTTCAGTTATGTACCTTCCTTTGTTCTTTTATTCATAGCAGATAATGCCACCCCTGTGTCTGTGAACGAGGAATTCAGCACTGGCAGGTGATCCCATCATACTATCCTGAGCAAACTGATGCCCAGGGCACTGCATATAAAACAAAAGGAAAACAAGCAAAAGATGCTATTTTTAAGAAGATCAAAATGCTCTTTCACCTTGTCTGATCCTGGGCCCTGGGTTCCCTCCAGTACTCAAAAGCCTGGAGAATATGATCTCTCGCCTCCGAGACCTCTCAGATGTCCTTGCTGCCAGGACAGCTCTTCCTGTAAAACCTGATTGTTTCCTGGTGCCTGGGAGTCCTGCGCCTTCCCCGGACCACCCATAACCCACGGGCGGCCTTCGGGCCTCAGAGCCTCCCGCCTCTGGCGCGACCATAGCTGTGGTCTTTTACACACGAGGCTCTCACACTGAGCTGCCAGGCAGACTGGCCTTCCTCTGCCTGAACTCATGGACCTGGGCCTCGCCAGTCCTTCCAGTCCCACTAAGAGTAAGCTGGGGGGGTGGGGGTGAGCAGATGTGGCTCAAGCTGTTGAGCGCCTGCTTCCCAAATGGGAGGTCCCAGGTTCAGTCCCCAATGC
>JAQZBX010042478.1:0-22002 GCA_029593785.1 Cabassous unicinctus
TCTTCTGTCCTTTGCCTTGCTTTTTACATTCGATTCCCCACCCACCAGGGTGTGGGGCTCAACGCCCTACTGACTGACATGGCCCAGTCAACGCCCTAATCATAATTCAATCATGCCCGGATTAACAGATCAGATTACAGGCATGATCCAATTATATTTTTGGAATTCATAATTACATCAAATTCCCCAACGGTTACAGTTTTGTTTTTGTTGTTGTTGTTGTTATTGTTTTTTGAGGTACCAGGGCTGGGGATTCAACCCAGGGCCTCATGTGTGAGAAGCCGGTGCTCAACCACTGAGCTACATCAGCTTCCCTGAGTTGGATTTTTCGTTTGTTTTGCTTGTTGTTTGTTTTTTGTTTGTTTGTTTTCAGTAGTGACCAGGGACTGAACCCGGGACCTCCCGTATGAGAGGTGGGAGCTCAACCATTTGAATCACATCTGCTCTCCCAAATGGGTTTTTGAGGGTCAGACCCTGGCAAATACAATCAAGGAAGTCACCAAATGTTGCTCCTTGTGTGCAATTAATGACCCAAACAACGGGAGGCTTAACAAACCTCCTCTCTTAAACTCCCCTGTCCAGCTGTGCAGATCATACCCTGGGAAGGACTGGCAGATAGACTTTAACCACATGCCATCTTGCCAGGGATATAAGTACCTCTTAGTACTGGTAGATACTTCTGGATGAGTGGAAGCCTCTCCCACTTGAAGGGAAAGAGCAAACGAGGTGGCAAAGTCCCTCCTAAAGGAAATCATCCCCAGGTTCAGACTGCCTAAGTCCCTCCAAAGTGACAATGGGCTAGCCTTTACTAGCAAAATAACCCAAGGTCTATCAGCTGCCCTCAGAATTAAATATCATCTTCATAGTTTCTGTAGACCCCCATCCTCAGGGAAAGTAGAACGGACCAACCAAACCCTGAAACAAATTCTGGCCAAACTCTGCCAGGAAACTCTATGACCTTGGTCCCCAATCTACCTCTTGCTTTGCTGAGGCTGTGTATAGCTCCAAAAGACCCGCTTCAGCTTAGCCCCTTTGAAACGGTCTATGGGTGACCCTTCCTCACCCAGGACCTGGTACAAGATCAGGAGACCCAGGAACTCACCAAATATTTTATCAGTCTAGGAAAAACTCAACAAATCATCCAGGAGCTTGGGAACAAAATCCTTCCTAGCCCCAACCCTGAGTTACCTCTATGTAAAGTTAAACCTAGAGACCAGGTTCTGATCAAAACCTGGCAAGAGAACAGGCCTCACTCCCAATTAGAGCTAAAATGGAAGAGACCTTACTCTGTGAGTCTGATCTCTCCCACAGCTGTTAAAGGAATTGCCAGCTGGGTGCACTTATCCCAAGTGAAGCCCACTGTCCAAGTAAGTGCCCACTCACTGGAAGCACCCGATGAAATATTTGAGTGCCAGCCGTTGGGCAGCCTGCAATACCTCTTCAAGAGACAAAGTTAAGTAGTATCTTTGTCAAAGCCAGTACATAAATTGTATGCTATTCCCTCTAACTCCAGTCCACATGAAGCTTCACATTTTCTATTACATCATTTTATTGCTAGGGGGAGGGCAAACCAGAAACCCCTTTAAAAAATCTTGTCCAAAAACCAGCTGACTTAGTTAATAAATCCTCATGTTGGCTCTGTGTGTCCCAACCAGAAACATCCATGGCCTGGCCAGCTGCTCCCAAGAACTGGGCAACTGCCAATCTTACAGCCTGGCCTATTGCCACAAAATCACTCAGTGCAGGGGTAGAATACTGATAACCCATCAGCCAGCTTCTCACAACACTCTGAACTAGCAGCATCACCTTGGAACCTACCTCTCTCCCTCTATTGGGACCTCTATACACTTCAGCCCACATACCTAAGAACACTACCTTCCCCATCTATATACCAATGCCTCCCAGCACTCCTCCTCTCCTCCTTTCCTGGGCCAACTTAATTTTACCTCCTGTAACAATACGCCACAATGCTTACCAGCACCAAAGATCCACTCAAGGCTCAGCAGCCTAGGGGAGGAGCAGTAAGGGACCCAAACACTACCAGTACTGTTGGGGATACCCTGCTAGCTCTTATAATTCTGTACTTCTAAACACAACTTATGCCAACCAAAACACTTCACCAAAAATGCCATGGGCATGTCATAAACTAGACACGTATGGCCTGGGAGAAGCTAACCTTGTCTGGAACACCCAGAAAAGCATCCTGTTTCATGACCCAGGGCCCAGTGGGTGTATGTTGGTACTGTCTGCTAGCAGGTTAACCAATGAGCTTGAACCGTAAGCTCTAAAGAGGGCTCCAGCTCACCAATAACTAATCTCACCTTTGCTGCTACTTTAAACTATCAAGATGGAATTTTCTTTCTCTGCAGAGACAAGGCCTACTGTTCCTTCTTCCCCTTTGGACTGGCTTATGTTCACTAGCATATATCACCCCCTCTTATGTACTCTGGTCCTGAAGACCTCACCATGCCATTTCCTGTATTTTCTCACCATACAACAACTAGAAGGGCAATGCTTCTTCTAATCCCTCTCCTAGCTGTCCTAGGCATAACCACCACCATGGGAACTGGGGTGGCAGTTTATACCAAACCCAGAAGGTCTACACAACTTCTCCCAGGGATTTCTTCTATGCCAACAGCATAGAAGAAACTAGCTGTTCCTTAGAAGCCCTTACACAGCAAACAGACTCTTGCTGTAGTGCTGCAAAATCACAGAGCTTTAAATATGCTAACAGCAGCACAGGGAGGAACATGTCTATGTCTTAAGGAAGAATGCTGTTTCTATGTAAATTGCTCTGGAATAGTCCTAGACAGCATTCGAAACTTGCAAGATGAAGCCCACCAACTTCAAGAGGATGCAGCCTCTGGAGGCACCTGGCCTTTCTCACTTTCATGGTCCAGTATGCCATGGCTGGCCCCCTTTTTTGGGCCCACTTACCACCGTCTTCTTTATCCTTTTAGTGGGACCATGTATCTTCAAAATTCTAATTAAGTTTAGTTCTTCCAGAATCAACACCTTCCAGAACAAGATATTAGTCATGCAGGGATTTCATCCAGTTCGAACTAAGGTGCCGGACCCATCTTTCCTCAACCGCAATAAAATAGCCAGAGAGTTTTACACCCTGTCAGGCAGGGACTACTGCCCTAACCAGCAGGAAGCAGCTACAGAAAAATGACCATCGCCCTTCAGCTTCCCCTTAAGAATAAGAGTGTAAACTCTCTGAGAGGGGAGTTGAAGCAGGTTAATATACAGGAAAGAGGAAAAGACAAGTCACAGCTGGCAGAGAACATGGCCATGAGACCCCATCTGGAAATCCCCTGAGGGAAGGCTGCTTCTAAGAGCAAAACCAGAAAGACCCTGCTGAGACCCTGGCCAAAAGGTCACATTTGGAACTCTCCCGGGGATCAAAGGGAGGCCCCAGATAATTCCAAACAGGCCTCCCCATTGGTGCCAGATAACTCTAAGCAAAAGGCCTTATCATTGATCCCCTAAGAGCTAACAGGTGGGGCAACCAATCAGAAGAGCAAACAACTGGGGCTCGTCCCCAACATTAGGAAAGGGTAGGAGTGAAGAATGGCCTTAATAAAGGCAGCCCCCAAACTCCAAATGCTCCTCTTTGCCTGGAGGAGCCCGCATCCACATCTGGGTGTGTACTTTTCTCTCATTTCTCAATAAACTTTTTTTTTTTTAGGTACTGGGGCTGGGGCTTGAACCTGGGACCTCGTATGTGGGAAGCCAGCACACAAGCACTGAGCCACATCAGCTTCCCTAGTTGGTTTTCTCATTTGCTTGTTTGTTTTTTTGTTTTTAGGAGGCACCAGGAACCGAACCCAGAACCTCCCATATGGGAAGCAGATGCTCAACCGCCTGAGCCACATCTGCTTCCCAAAAAACTCTTTTTACTGGCCTAACAAAAAAATAAAAAAGCCCAGTTACCCTGTCCCCAATTAGGGAACTCTCACAGGGTCATTCTAGCTCTAGTGCTTTGCATGGAATCACCTGAGAATTTTTTGTGACTACGTTGCAGACTAACTTCTCCCTCTGCCCAGTCCTGCTTCCTTCACTCTCCCACAGGTGTTGTTACTAAGAGCACTTCCCAATAAACTTTCTGTGTTCAAATCCCTGATATTTCCTGGGAAACCTGACTTACAATAATTGGTGCCAGGAGTGATCAAGAATGCAAACTAAATGGAATGTGGGAGTTTATCACTCACCAGCCTGTTGGCAATGATGATATCCTCTCTAGTGGAGAACGGAGAGCCCCTAGCCCATAATGCAATTGTTATGATGAGTTGGGACGTTTTGTCTGTGTAAAGGAATGTGTGGCGGTTTGAGATTATGAATTTCAGAAAGAGAGATTATGTTTATAAACTGGTCTGTTCCTCTGGGCATGACACTCTTTGATTGTACTAAATTCAGCTGAGATATCATTGATTAAATTATGTTAAGATTAAGGCCTTGATTCAACCACATCGGTAGGGTGTAACTCAGTTTAAGTCCCCACCCTCTTGTGGGCTATATAAACGGACACTAACTCAAGAAGACACAGAAGAAGATACATGAGACAAGAGAAAGTGCTCAATAGATGTCAGAGGAGAGAACTTTGTCATTACACAGAAGGAGAGAACTTTGATCCTGCAGCCCCAGGAAGAGAGATGAGCCCTTTGCCAGCCTACAGCTGAGATCAGAAGAAGCTGGGCTCATGGAACCTTAAGAAGAAAAAGGAAGGAGAGACCAGGCAGAGACTGCCCCCCATCTTGCTTCACAACATGGCAACTGACTTTGGTGAGAAACCAACCTTGAGTTGGACTCTTTAGAGCCTTGTAACTGTAAGCTTTTACCTCAAATAAATACCCTTTATAAAAACCAACAGATTTCTGGTACTTTGCATCAGCACCCCTTTGGCTGACTAATACAGAATTTGGTACTGAGAAGTGGGTCATACTTTTGCAATTACCAAAAATGCTGGAATGGTTTTATAAATAATTTGTAAGGGGGAAGTGGGTGTGGCTCAGTGGATAGAGCCCCCCGTTTACCATATGGGAGGCCCGGGTTCGCGTCCCGAGGCCTCCTTGTGAGGGCACGCCAGCCTGAGCGGTGCGGTGGGCTGATGCAGCAACCTTACGGCAGGAAGCGGGTGTGGCGCAATGGATAGAGCACCCGTTTACCATATGAGAGGCCCCGGGTTCGCTTCCCGGCGCCTCCTTGTGAGGGCAGTCCGGCTCACGCGGTGCAGTGCGGTGGGCTGATGCGGCAAGACCTCACAGCAAGGGGGAGATAAGCAGACACAGAGAAGACACGCAGTGAATGGACACAGCAGCACAAGCAGCAAGGGGGGGGGATAAATAAAATAAAATAAATAAATCTTTTAAAAAAATAAATAAATAAATAAATAATTTGTAAGGGGTGTTTTTTGGAGGACTTTTGAGATGCTTGATAGAAAAGGCCTAGGTTTCTTTGAAGAGACCGTTGGTAGGAATTTGGAGGCGAAAGAGACTTTTGATGAGGCCTTAGAAGTAAATGATGAAACTATTATTGGGAACTGGAGGAAAGGTAATCTGTGTTTTAAAGTTCAGAGAACTTAGCAAGATTGACTCCTGATGTTATATGGAAGGCAGAAAATCCTAGACATTTAGCTGAAGAGCTTTCCAAAGTAAACTTGGAGAATGCAGCCTGGCTTCTCCTTGTAACTTATAGCAACATACTAGAGAAAAGAGATAAGCTGAGAACTGAATTGTTGGGCACAAAGGAACCAGAAACTGATTCCGGAAATTCCAAGCCTCTGGAAATCAAACTCCTGGATGATAGTGCCTCATTTGAGAAATTAACTAAACTTGGAACTTGTAAGTCAGGACTGAAAATGCAATTATCTAGGAAAGACTTGTGGAAAGTGTTACTGTCTGATGGCTTGGACCCCTGCTTCCTGCATGGAACCAACAAGATTTTTGTGACCTCCATATGAACAAAACCACTGTCAGCCTGAACTAAAAGGGACATGGAAGGAAGAGATGGAAGGGAAAATGGCTTTAAGAGGAAAACTGTGGAAGTTGAGGTCTGGAATTAAGACATCTCCCTGGGCCAAGAGAAGGATCCCACCCATGTGTATGGAGAGGGTAAGTTTGCCCCAGAATTTGAAGAAGGTGGATGTTCTCTGATCAGGAGAGTTTTTCTAGCCAAGGCTACAGAGAGGGTGGAGCGCATTTCTCAAGGGTTGAGGAGAGTGAGGTCGACACCCCAGTGCTCTGAGAAGGGTGGGTGGACCTGTTCCCCATAGATTAGGGAAGGCCAGGTCACCACCTCAGTGTTCTGAGGAGATTGGACCTGAATGCCAGATATTAGGGAGAATGTTGCCACCATCTCACTGTACTAAGAGGGTTGAGAAGCTACCCCAGAGACTGGGTAAATTGTGACCATTACCCAGCATTCTTGGATGGTGAGGTCTGGAGCTTGGTCACCACTCAGATGCTTAATGAGGGTGGAACCAAGAAAAAGCCCATTGGGCAAGCCTATGGAAAGGGTCGGCTCCATGAGGCCCCAAGGAGGAGAAGAAACCATCATCTTAAGAATGACTCTCAGACTTTGAAATCTAATGAAGTATGCCCTGCAGGTTTTCAGAACTGTTGGGGACCAGTGACTCATGTTTCCCTCCCAAATTCTCCTTATGATAATGCAAATGTTTATCCTATGTCTGTCCCTTTGTATACTGGAAGCAGATAAATTGTTTTGTACAATTTGTCCACGAAAAACTGTATTTGTAAAACTGTGGTATGATTTTGTACTTAGTATTGCTAACTGAAAGGATTTAAGGCTTTTTGAATATTGTAATGCCTTTTTGGAATTCAGAGGGTGGAGTGGGGCAGTTTGAGTTTATCAGTTCCAAAAAGAGAGATTATGTTTGTAAACCGGTCTGTTCCTCTGGGCTAATAACCTTTGATTGTATTAGATTCAGCTGAGATGTCTTTGATTAAATTATGTTAAGATCAGGGCTTTGATTCAACCACATCAGTAGAGGGTAACTCAGTTTAAGTCCCTGCCTCCTTGGTGGGCTATATAAACGGACAGTCAAGAAGACACACAGAAGAAGGCACAGGAAGAAAGAGAGCTCCATAGACACGGCAGAGGAGAGAACTTTGATCCTGCAGCCCTGGGAAGTGAGACGAGCCATTTGCCTGATTGTTTGCAGCTGAAGAGAACAAAGCAGCTGAGCTGAGGAAATCCAGAAAGAAACAAACCCTATGCCAGCCTACAGCTGAGATCAGAAGAAGCTGGGCCCACAGAGCTTTAAAAGGAAAAAGGAATGAGAGATCAGGCCTGCAATCTTACTTCAGCATGTGGCAACTGACTTGGGTGAGAAAGTACCTCCTATGGTACATTGAGTTGGACTCTTTAGGGCCTTGTAACTGTAAGCTTTTACTCTAAATAAATACCAACAGATTTCTGGTCTTACTGATGTGGTCGAATCAAAGCCCTAATCTTAACAGGTAATTTAATCAAGGACCCCTCAACTGAATTCAGTATAATCAAAGGGCATCACACCCAGAAGAATAGATTTGTTTACAAACATAATCTTTCTCTTTTGGGGATTGACAAAAATCTCAAACTGTCACAGATGGGGAGAAGTGGAACATAAAATTGGATGAAGGAGAGTTTATTAATATGGAAGCATTCCCCTGGGACAGATGATTTAAGACCCTAACAAGAACCCTGAGAGATAGTGCTGTCATGCTGCTAGGATGTTTAATAAGAGTTTGGAGAAAGTAATGGGCCATGATAAATTAAACAGAAAAGTCACAACTTCTATGGGAGATACTGAAAGAAAAAATGAAAAGTCTCAGAGAAGAGGAAAGCTAGAGTGGATATACTATGTAAAACCAGAGAAAACCCACCAAATGACTCTGTTCCATGGAGAGCTCTGAGGAAACCCCACTTACCAAAGCAATAAGGAATGTGCTGGTGAAAGTGTTATTGGCATGATTCAGAAGCTCAGTGGTGGCTGTCCCAGCAGAAGAGAGCTAACAGTAAGAAATGAAGGCTTGGAACTGGGACCCTTGATAGCCATGGGAATGAGAGTCCCGAAGTAATAGAGGACAGATGGCAACTCTTAACCTTCAGAAGCAATATAAATGCAGTTATCATAACGAATGAGGAACAGAGAAGCCTGACCTGCAGAGAGCTATGGAGATAGCTAACAGTATATGGTGTTCCTAGAGGTAAGATAACCAAGAGGATATTACTCAACCTAGATAGTCAAGAGAAATCAAGGGTAGAGGATCAAGAGGCTGAGGGTGACTCATTACCCAGTTTCTGGATCAGAGCCCGTTTTTAGACCTTGAAAACTGGTCTCCAGGAGGAAGGACCCTGCAACATCATGGCAAGTGTATATGGCAATGACACCCCAGTTCTTCCCCAAAGATATCTATTACTACTTAGTTAGTCAGTCATACACTGAGGAAAGAGGAATATTATCCAAGCAATTCAATGACTGTTGGATACAGGGCCTGGGAAGAAATTGATACTAGGGAACCCAAATCATCATCAAGGTCCCCCATTTAGAGTGGGGCATATGAAGAACAGGTAATATATGGAGTCATGGACCAGGTTCAGTTCACTGTGGCTCCATTGTGCACAGGCACGCCCAGTGGTAATTCCCAAAATATAAGTGAAATGGACATACTTGCTAGTTAGCAGAACTACCACATTAGTACCATAGCCTGTGGGATAAGAGTTATCATAATATATCTTAGTTTCCTAGGGTTACTGTAACAAAGTACCACAACTTGGCAATTTCAAACAACAGAAATTTATTGCCTCACAGTTCTGAAGGCCAGAAGTCCAAGTCAAGCTGTTGGTAGGGCCATGCTTCCTCTGAAACCTGTAGGAGAGCATTCTTCTTGTTTCTTTCTTACTTCTGGTGGGTTTTTTTTTCCCTAGCTATTCTTGATATTTCCTGGCTTGTAGATGCATCACTCCAATCTCTGCCTCCTCCATCTTCACATGGCCCTTCCTTCTCTGTCTGTGTCTCCTCTTCTTATAAGGAAACTAGTCAAGTTGGATTAGTGGCCCACTCTACTCCAATCTGACCTCATTTTACACCTCATTACATCTGCAATTACATCTTCTATTTCCAAAGAAGGTCACATTCTGAGGCACTAGTGTAAGGACTTCAACATCTATTTTGGGGAGACACAATTCAACCCATAACATAATGGGAAGTCCAAATAGAAGCCTCTGAAACTATCTTCTACTCCAGTCAAGATAGTACTTTAAAAAATATATTGTATATTGTGGGGAATGGCAGAGATCATCGATACCCTTAGAGATTTAAAAGATGCAGAGGTAATGGTTTCTATTGTAATTTAATTCACCAAAATCCTAGACAGATTCTGGAGGATGACAGTGGGCCATGGGAAACTAAAAAAAAAGTAGCAAGCCCAATTACTGCTGCTATACCAGATAGAATATCTTTGCTAAAGCAAATTAACATAGACTCAAATACGTGGTATGTGACCACTGAGTTGATGAATGCATTATTTTCCATCCTTCTCAAAAGGGAGGATCAGAAACAGTTTACTGTCACTTGGATTAGATAAAAGTATGCATTTATAGTCCTGTCCCAAAGCTATGTTAACCTTCCTGTACTCTATCATAATATAATCTGAAGGGACTTTGGACCATCTGGACATGCTGCAGCATGTCACATTGGTCCCTATATCAAGGACCATATATTAATTAGACTGGATGTGTACAAAGTGGCACATACATTGGAAGTCTTTTTAAGATATGCATGCTATCAATGATGGTAGATAAAACCTTTGAACATTCAGGATCCCAACAAAAGAGTTAAGTTTTGGACATGCTGCAGAATGTCACATTGGTCCCTATATCAAGGACCACATATTAATTAGACTGGATGTGTACAAAGTGGCAAATACATTGAAAGTCTTTTTAAGATACACATGCTATCAATGATGGGAGATAAAACCTTTGAACATTCAGGGTCCCACCAAAAGAGTCAAGTTTTGTGGGAGTCCAGTGGTTTGAGGCATGCTGGGTCATTCCTTCCAAAATAAAAGACAAATTATTACCTCTTACCCCCACCACTAAGAAGGAAGCACAACATCTGATAGGTGTTTTTTTGTTCTGAAGGTAGCATATTATTCCCCAGTTGGGAATAGCACTCAAATTCATATACTGGATGACACAAAAGGCTGCCAGCTTTGAGTGGGGCCCAGATCAGGGGGACTTGTTGCTTCAACTTCTCCACTGATTCCAGCCTTCAGCCTCTCTCTCAGCCTCTCGGGGTTTCTCTGGCTGTAAGAGAACCTGGAGTCCACTATTACATGGCAGGGTAAAAATGGCAGGTGTCTTTCTATGTGTATTTCTGCATTCAGTTCTCAGTTTATATAAGGCCCCAGCAAGAGGGCGGAGACTTAACCTGGGTCACACCTCACTGAAGTAGTCCAATCAAAGGCCCTAAAGCCATCTAATCAAAAGTGATCTAGTCAGAAGCATATGTGGCTCAAGCTGTTGAGTGCCTGCTTACCACATGGGAGGTCCCAAGTTCGGTTCCTGGTGCCTCCTAAAAACAAAAGAAACAAACAACAAACAAACAAATTTTAAAAAGCCAATGTGGCTCAGTGGTTGAGTGCCGGCTTCTCACTCATGAGGTTCTGTTTTCAGTCCCCAGCCCCAGTATTTAAAAACAGTGATCTAATCAAGGTCCCTTAACTGAATCTAATGGAATCAAAGGGCCCCACACCCACAGGAATGGATTAGTTCCAAGAACATGATATTCTGGGATTCAGTAAAGAACTTCAAACTGTCACATGGCTGAATTGTATATTTGAAAGTGGTTAAAATTTTAAGTTGTATATATGTTACCAGAATAAATAGAACTATAAAACACAATCATCCCTAATGTAAACTATGGACTACAGTTAATAGTGTAATTATAATAATACTGTTCCATCATTTATTTATTTATTTATTTTATTATTATTATTTTTTTAAAGATTTATTTATTTATTTATCCCCCCCTTGCTGCTTGTGTTTTGCTGTGTCCATTTGCTGTGTGCTTTTTCTGTGTCTGCTTATCTCCCCCTTGCTGTGAGGTCCTGCTGCATCAGCCCATCGCGCCATGTGGGCCGGCCTGCCCTCACAAGGAGGCCCCGGGAGCTCCATCGATTGAGCCACACCCGCTTCCCCCATCATTTATTTAAAAAAAAAAAGTACCACACTAATACAGGGTGTTAATAATAGGGTAAACTGCATGTGTGAGAAGGGGTTATAAGGGAACTCTCTATTTTCTGCATGACTTTTCTGTAAATTTACAACTTCTCTAAAAAAAAGTTTATTAAATTAAGAGTCTTATTTCCACCTAGAAAGAATAATTGGAATTGGACTTGCCCTCTGGTGATAACCAGAAAATTGTAAGTAAGAAATAACTATTTTAAGAAGCTAGACAACAAACAGTGCAGGACTGTGATCCCTAAGAGAAGAAAAACAAATAAGGTGAGCCTAACAACCACCTTGGCTTTCTGCCTGGAGACACTTTTCAGACTTCAGCTCAAGGGTGGGGAAACCCAAGCAGAACGCAGCAGTATTGGTGAGTTAAGGAGGAGAGATCAAGTTTAAGGAGAATGAGGCAGCTGGGATTTTCAGGGCAGAGTTCCAGAGAAGGTAGATCTACATGGAAATAGAGAACCAGAAATATGCATAGTGGTCCTATTGAGTCTGATGCTGAACAGGGTGATAGTCCATGAGGCCAGTCAAAGAACTATAAGAGATATAAGCTGGAAAGCTACCAAAACTCACACGGGGTATAAGAAGTTCAAACTCCAACCAGCCAGAGTGGAGAGAATCCATTGAATTTAGTAGACGCCACCAATGGATTTTACCTTAGAAGTGGTACTGAATTAGTCCCAGAGTAAAGGCTACTCTAGACCTGACCTAACAGTAGTTAAAAGCAAGTCTCAAAAAGAAAAAAGTTTATCTTCAAGTATTTAACTGCAAGCCAAAACAAAATTCGACACTATTTAAAGGAAAAAGAAAAGTCCAGAAAGTTAACAATGTAGCATTCACAATGTCTGACATGAAATAAATGAAAAAAAAAAAAGAAAATCTGCAAAGAAGCAGAAGAATGTGACACAGAACCAGGAGGAAAAAGTTAATTAGAAACACAGATGATGGGATTAACAGGAATCAAGAAAAAATCACAGAGAAACGGATGTGGCTCAAGCAATTGGTCTCCCGTCTACCACATAGGAGGTCCAGGGTTTGTTTCCTGGGGCTTCTTGGTGAAAGGCAAGCTGGCCCATGCAGTGAGCTGGCCCACATGGAGTGCTGGCCCATGTGGAGTGCTGACCCGTGCAAGAGAGCTGGCCCACGCAGAAGTGCTGGCCCGAGCGGAGAGCTGGTGCAGCAAGATGACACAACAAAAAGAGACATAGAGGAAAGACAATAAGAGATGCAGCAGACCAGGGAGCTGAGGTGGCACAAGAGATTGAGCACTTCAGTCCCACTCTGAAGGGTCCCAGGATTGGTTCCTAATGCCGTGTAAAGAGAAAACAAGCAGACCCAGAAGAACACATAAAGAGGAGACAGCAAGCACAAAACAATGAGGCAGGGGGAGAAATAAATAAAAATAAATCTTAAAAAAAAAAAAAAAGAAAGAATCACAGACTTATTTAAAATTCTGCAAGCCAGCAGACAATGGAATGACATTTTTAAAGTACTGTCAACTTAGAATTCTATAACCCACCCCCCAAGAAAGAAATCTGTCAAAAATTAAAGCAGAGAAGTGGATGTGGTTCAAGGAATTGAGCTCCTGCCTACCAAATGGGAAGTCCCGGGTTCAGTTCCCAATGCTTCTTGGAAAAGATGAGCAAGACAGCGAGCTGGCGTGATGGGCAGGCGCAGCGAGCTGATGCAACAAGATGACACAACAAGGAGACACAGAGGAAAAGACAATGAGAGACACAACAAAACAGGGAGCTGAGGTGGCTCAAGTGATTGAGCACCTCTCTCCCACCTTGGAGGTCCCAGGTTCGGTTCCCTAGTGCCTCCTAAAAGAGAAGACAAGCAGACAGAGAGCACACAGCAAATGGACATAGAGAGCAGACAACAAGGAAGGGGAGGATAAATAAATAAAATAAATCTTTTAAAAAAATTAAAGCAAATAAAAACTTTTTCAAACAAGTTTATCTTGCGTGAGAGATTTCCTCCCTGGCAGGTCTGCATTACAAAAAATGTTGTAAAAAATTCTTTGGACAGAAGGATAATTATACCAGATGGAAATTTACATCTATGCAAAGGATAAAAAAAGCTGGAAGTGGTAAATATGTAGTTAAGTACAAAAACTATCTTAACTCATTTAAAATATATTTTTTAAAATTGACTAGCTTAAATTAAAAATAATAAAAATATATTGTGCCATTTACAACATATGTATAATAAAATATATGACAATAATAGTACAAAGGACAGGAGGGTAAATGGAAATATATTCTTACAAGGTTCTTTTTTATTCTGGTAAAATAATATATAACATAAAATTTGCCATTTTAACCATTTTTTAGACTTTTTAAAATTGTAGTAACATATATACAACTCAAAATTTCCCATTTTAACCACTTTCAAGTGTACAATGCAGTGGCACTAATTAGATTCCTAAGATTGTGGAACCATCAATATCTAGTACCCTAACTTTTCATTACCTCAAACATAAACTCTGCACCCATTAAGCAATAACTCCCTCTTACCCTCCTCCCCTTGGCCTCTTGTAACCTATAATCTACTATTTGCCCCTGTGAAATTTGCTTCTTCTGAGTATTTCATATGGGTGAGATCATACTGTTAGATTGTAACTTACTGACCCTGAGCTCAAGTTATGTGTCCAAACACAGAATGCTCCGTTCCGGCCCCTGCCCTTTTCACACCCTCGCCAAACTACAGAACATTCTCTCCCCCAACGATAAGGCAGTCCTCAGAAAATCACTCCCTACCCTGAGAACAGCAAGCAGGGAACTTTTCCACCCCATATCTTCACGCCCCTCTCAAACCCCACCCAATTCTGCCAGTTCAAAATATACTCCCCAGTTCAGTCAGACGGGCTGAAGTCTCTCTTCAGACCCCCACCATGCCGGTGACCTAATAAACTCCTGCCTGAATCTTCGTCTGTCTCCGAGCCTCATTGAACTGGGGTCTAACATTTTGGTGCCAAAACCCAGGAGGCCTCACCGAGGCAGGCCAAATCCATAGCGATCCTCCACCTCACCATTGCAGCTTTTCCATCCAACACCAGACACAGATTCGTCTTTGGGTGAGTCTCGGAACCTCTGAGGAGGAGGATCCTGTCCATTTTTCCTCTGCCCAGAAATCCTAGCGCTAGGTCAGTGATCCTCTCCGGCATCGGGGAAGTGTCCCCATTGCCCGACTTCTCGGTCCAGGGATGCCGGGTCCTGAGTTCAGTCATCGGCCATTACAGGCCTTCACCTAATCTTCCTGGCTCTGGGGACGCCCGGTTCCAGGTTTGGTCACCAGCCCTCTGGCCCCTAACCAGTCTGGAATGAAAGATTCGAGGACGCTTGCTTCCTTTCCTTCCACACCCCTGTACCTGAAATATCTCCGAACTCACACCTCACCAACCATGGGAAACTCTCAATCACTTCCTCCAAAAGAAATCCCTTTGGGGTATCTCCTTCACAACCTTAAAACTCTCTATCCTGGAGGAGAAATCAAAGCAGCTCATTTTTCTTTCTACCACTATTTGGCCTCTATATAAATTAACAACAAAAGCCAGTGTCCCGAACACGGCACTTTGGAAATTCAAGTTCTCCAGGACCTCAGTGGCAAGTGGTCTGAGGTTCCCTACATGCAAGCTTTCTTCTTTCTCTGTTAACAATCCCCCCCCAATCCTGTACTACCTACCAAATCCTCCTTCTCCACAGCCAAGCCCCCCCTCCCGCGTACTAAAACACCATCTTCTGATATCAACCCCTCTTATCACGCCCCACCATCACCACCACTGTATGTCCCATCAGCACCCTCCATACCAAATCCACAACCTCTTGCAGAGCTGCGCCTGCTGTGCAAGCAGGGAATCCACTGGAGGTCCAATTGTCCCCAGGCCTCTCAAGGCAAAAGAGCATCGGTTACCCAATGGGACCCAACCCCCGGCTTCAATCTCACAGACCTTCTGGGACTGGCAACGGATGATTAAAGGTGCCCAGAAACCGCACAGACCCCCATGCCCATCTCCAAAGCAAAGCCTCAGGTAACTCTAATGGTGGCAGGTAAGCGAATTTCATTTCTTATGTATACAGAAACCACTTACTCTACCCTTCCCAAATTCCCTGAATCTTTAACTCACTCCTCAGTGTTAGTGTTAATAGTGATGGTAAATGAAAGTTTCACAACTTCTTTTTTTTTTTTTTAAGATTTTTATTTATTTTATTTATTTATCCCCCCTTCCTGCTTGTGCTGCTGTGTCCATTCGCTGCGTGTCTTCTCTGTGTCTGCTTATCTCCCCCTTGCTGTGAGGTCTTGCCGCATCAGCCCACGGCGCCGCGCGAGCCGGCCTGCCCTCACAAGGAGCCGGCCTGCCCTCACAAGGGGCCTCTCATATGGTAAACGGGTGCTCTATCCATTGCGCCACACCCGCTTCCTGCCGTGAGGTTGCTGCATCAGCCCACCGCACCGCTCAGGTCGGTGTGCCCTCACAAGGAGGCCTCGGGACGCGAACCCGGGCCTCCCATATGGTAAACGGGGACTCTATCCACTGAGCCACACCCGCTTCCCTCACAACTTCTTGCAACCCTTTTTTTTGCCATACTCACTAAAAAGCCACCTGTTCACCCACTCATTTTAATACTCCCCTGCTGTCTAACTCCAATCTTTAAGAGACATTTTAACCAGGCTCAAAGCACAAATACTCATTCCTTCTCCTCAAAGCCTACATGGAATCTTCCTTCTCTCTCTAACAGACCTATCCCCAAACCCCCTCCTCTGCTTTCCCTTTCCTGCCAAGCTCAGTCAATCTGGAAATCTAGGACATTGAAATTCCTGTCACTACTGCCCATCACAAACCAGTCATGGTTCAACTCAAAAATCCTACCCACATCCCATTCAAACCCCAATATCCTGTCCCTCTTGATGCCCTGCAAAATATCAAAGCTACAATTACTCGCCTCTTACAAATAAGCTTTTAACTTACTCCTGAACTTAAGTCTAAGTATACTCCTAAAGAATAATAATCCAAAATACATGTATTAAATGTTTGTCTATCTGAACTGCTGAATTAGTGCTTAACTGCATTTATACTGCTCAAGTTTTCCCAAAAGTTTGCTGATTACTAATAAAAGTGTTTCCAAGAACAAGCTTGCATAGTACAGGCAATGCTGATTCCAGAAAAAAAATCTTAAAAGCAGTAAAATCAGAGATGTAAAATAATAAAAAGCTTGAAAACAGCCATACCAAAGGAGTTAGAATTGTGACTCAAGTTGATGAGCTTTATGTTTCTGTTAGTGTGTCTTAACTCTTTTTGTGTTTGTCTGTTTGTTCAGTGTATATTTTGATACCTCCGGATGGTAATATTAAATTAACAAATGAAAATTATTAAAAGAGTTCTATTCAAATGGCCAAAATTAAATAAGCACTTATACTAATAAATATGGGTCCTAATTTGAAATGACAAAAATAGTTATAACCAAATTAAATCATTAATCTGACAAGTTTGTTTAATTTAAGTTTGTTTAATTACAATGGTAATTGTATGTTGTAAGAGGTTTGTTTTGAAACAGTTTCCAAAGTTGTGTTGGTATCTTAAATATGGAAGGTATATAGAATGTTTTTATAATTAAGGAAAAAGAAAGTAATTTTGTCCTAAAATAAAATGGAAAAATTAAAATGTAGGTTAAAATTCTGAATGAATAGAGAAAGT
Source organism: Cabassous unicinctus (assembly GCA_029593785.1). Lineage (NCBI taxonomy): Eukaryota > Metazoa > Chordata > Mammalia > Cingulata > Chlamyphoridae > Cabassous > Cabassous unicinctus. Next base: position 16,940 of record JAQZBX010042478.1, read on the forward strand.
GCAGAAGGTGAGCAGAAAAGGAATTTTTTGTGGTTAAAGTTGAGTAAGATGCAAAGTTAAAATTTTGTTCTTTCTCAAAGTTTCTTAAATCATTGGTCTGTTTTAGTCAGTATACAAAAAAAAGAAAAAAAGAAAGTGCTTTATCAAAATAGCTTCTTGTACTTTAACCTTGTCGTTTCCTTGGCTGTTTAAAAAAAACAAGTCAACACTTTCAAAAGAACATAATGTTCACATCTGTCAACTTTTAACATTTTGCTTTCTCAAAATCAAATCCTGAACAGTATCTTTTTATTTCAAACTATTACAAAAGACTCATTCTTTAATCTTGGGGAAAAAAATAGTATGTGTCACAGAAACAATCTCTCTGCCTAGAAATCAAAAGGCAGATGCTTTAACTCATACTCATCTGATTCACATTGAAGGCTGCTGTGAGGTAATACATAACAGTAAGCTATGGTAAATTAAAATAACACCAGTGCCATTTGCAGTAACCCTAAATATTGTTGGTTTATTACAAAAAAATTAATATCCAGTTATGTCACTATCACTTTGTTTTAAAACTTGCTAAAGCTTTCTTTAGTATCTCCTTAGGCAAGTCAACCCTGCCTGCATTCACCTTTATGTGAAAAAGCCAATGGTGGATTTTGCAGTGCTTCCCAAGCTGTGTGCATAACCCAATCGTCTATCCTGGCCTGCTGACAAAAAATCTGGCTGCCTGGGAAAAAACTTGTAACTCTAACCCAATTTCGTTATATTAATAATATTATGTTAACCAATAATTCTTTTTACAGAATTAAAAGAACACCAGAAACAATGGTATCTTATCTTAAAAACCTGGAATAGGCAAACGATTAGGACAAGCCACAATGTCCTTGCTGCTTTGTCAAACTCTTAAGTGCTGTTAAAGTATAATGTTTTCCCACATCACAAACTCCAAAACAATTAATAACCATTCTGGAGTTGTTGGGGTACTGAAAAACCTTCATCCCTCATTTAGCTCAGATGTTAAAATCATTGTACGTGTTAATCAGAAAAAGTTGTACATGGAAATGAAAAAAAAAAAACAAAAAAAAAAACCAGCAGGCTGCTTTTTTATTTATTTATTTTTATTTTTTTATTTTACCAGGAGGTCCCAGGGATCAAACCCAGGTACTTCCATATGGTAGACGGATGCCCAACCACTTGAGCCACATCTGCTTCCCGAGCAGGCTGCTTTTAAAACAACACAGGCTAAAACAGTAAGAGGGGTAAACTTTAACTTACCCTATAAATTAGATGTAGCCAGCACCAACATTAGCTCTAAGTAAAGTTTGTGGCAGAGGCAACATTCTAAACAAATACCCTTTAGGTTGTAATCACCATTGTAAAAGGGGCCAAATTACGATATAGCCCCTTAATAAAAAAGCAACCACGTGCAGCATACCATGCCCTGTTGCAAATAAAAAGCTTAACCCATTAGTGTCTGGTCACTCTGAAAACCACCATCCCTATCCAGGGATAGATTGCAGATACTAAAAACAAAACAAACAATGAACTGTTGTAAACCACCCTCTGTGAAGAAAACATCTGTGGAAAGACATCTGAAATGCATGCCAGCAGCAACAGGTAACTGTTTATCATATCCCTGCCCACTCCTCTAACACCCCTCTCAGAACTGTTAAAGCAGATGATCTTGCGAAGATCCAGAACCATACCATCAAACCCAAGAAGCAGCAGAGTGGCTCCACAGGATAAACAGACATCATGGCTGCTGAACCCTGTAGCAGCACTTCCAGCTGCCTGTTGCTCACCAACAGCTAATGGACATCACCCACGAATACTCATCGTACTCACTCTGACAACAGTACATCAGTCCCCTCCTGCTCTCAGAAGCGGCAAGGTATGCTTTCACTACTGCAAACACTGCAACAGAACTCTTGTAACTAGCCAGCTATTATTTGCTGCCTGAAAAATGTAAGTGCCCTATGTAGAATGCCAGCCCAAATTAATAGTTACCAAAAAATTCTATTTACCAGTCACCTCAGGCAGTCTTAAACTATGAATCAGGATATTAATTGAACTTTTTATTAGAAAAATGAGTGACCTTTTAATGAAACAATTCAAAGGCGATAAAAAATCTTTACAGCAATTAACTAAGTTTAAATTGAGCACTCCAGTTAAAGTGCTGACAGCAAAATCAATGCAGGCACTGAAATTATAAGTTAAAGTGCCAGCCGCCCTACAGCCCAAAATAAAAAATAATAATAATTTATTGTTGCCTATGCCTCAAACTATACAAACTGGGGAAAAATAAAATCATTTTAACTGTAAGCCTATACAGCCCTACTGGTTGGGAATCTTAAATCCATGAAAAATAAAAATCCCTCAAAAACATTATTATGAAACCACAGTTACTAATCTAAAGTCTCCTATTCCTGCTAAAACTCTATGTGTGTATATGTAAACTCTTCTTATGCCTAAACTGATTTTTAATGTCACTGAATAAAACTAAAAAAAAATTTATAAAGAAATAGAAAAATATATTGTATTAAAAACCTCCTCATTAAAACCCCCCTACCTGGTACTTTTTTATCTTCTAATGAAAAATTCCTTATATACTGTCAAACCCACCAAATTATGTAATTTCACTGTCAACCATTAATGTTCAATGTTGAATATATATTACTGCCCCTCTCTTATCCCTCCTAACCCCTCTCATATTAATCTTATTAATCTTTCTCCTCATACTCCTGGAGGCAATAGGCTCACAACCCACCCTGGATCTCATGGTTAATTCTCATCCTCACCCCACTAATTCTCCTTTTAATATCAGCAGCACCATATATTTTCTAAGCTATAACACAGTTCATCCAAACAACAGTCCGGAACATCACCCAGGGTCACATGGACAACCTCCTCCTAATGCATGAAATTCGATACCAGCCGCTAACCCAAAAGTCCAAAGAAAAAACCACAACAAAACCTAACAGCCGGGAAGCGGGTGTGGATCAATGGATAGAGCTCCCGTTTACCATATGGGAGGCCCCAGGTTCGCTTCCCGGGGCCTCCTTGTGAGGGCAGGCTGGCCGGCCGGACCGCACGGTGGGCTGATGCAGCAAGACCTCGCAGCAAGGGGGAGATAAGCAGACACAGAGAAGATGCACAGCAAATGGACACAAGCAGCAAGCAGCAAGGGGGGGATAAATAAATAAATAATAAATCTTTAAAAACAAAAACAAAAACAAAAAAAACCTAACAGCCACCCTTGACAGCAGGAAGCAGCCAGACAATATTGCTGCCCCACTCCCCAATCCTCCCTTGTTTTTTACTTATCAACCAAAAGTTAGGAATGTTAGATTGTAACTTATTGATCCTGAGCTCAAGCTATGTGTCCAAATGCAGAATGCTGCATTCCAGCCCCTGCTCTTTTCACACCCCTGCCGAACCACAGAACATTCTCTCCCCCAACCATAAGGCAGTCCTCAGAAAGTCACTCCCTACCCTGAGACCAGCAAGCAGGGAACTTTTCCACCCCATATCTTCCTGACCCTCTCAAACCACACCTAATTCTGCCAGTTCAAAAGGTACTCCCCAGCTCAGTCAGGGGGTCTGAAATCTCTCTTCAGACCCCCGCCATGCCGGCGGCCTAATAAACTCCTTCCTGAATCTTGGTCTGTCTCCGAGCCTCGTTGAACTGGGATCTACCACATACAATATTTGTCTTTTTATGTCTGGCTTATTTTATTCAACATGATGTCTTCAAAGTTTATCCATATTGTAGCATGTATCAGGACATCATTACTTTTTTTGTTTGTTTGTTTTTAGGCCAGTAAAAAGAATTTATTAGGAAATGGGGGAAAAGAACAGTGCTTGCTGAGAAATGGGAGACAAGGATGGAAATACACACCAAGATTTGGTGCGAGCTCCTCCACACAGAGAGCACAAGCTCTGCCTTGTGTGGTTACCTTTTAAACTGTTAACTATTCCTCCCCTTGCTAATGCTAAGGGGAGGGGCCCCAGCTGTTACTGGTTACCCATCAATGGTGGGGGCCAATGGCGAGGCCTGTTTGGAATATCCAGGGCCAAGGGGAGGTACCTGGAAGAGAAACTGGGACCTCAACGTTAAACTCAAGGTCTCAGTTGGCCATGTTGTCTCTAGGTACTTTTTTTTTTTAACAAATCAATTTTATTGATACATATTAATAAAGCATAAATCCACCCAAAGTATACAATCAATGGTATTGGGTATAATCACATATTTGTGCATTCATCACTTCAATCATTCTTAGAGCACTTTCATTATTCCAATAATAATAATAATAAAACAAACAAAACTCATCACCTCTTAATCTCTGTTTCCCCTGTTGTACATAGCTGCTATTCTTTTTCCTTCTCTAGTATATTTGTATTTATATTTTGTAAAAACAGTCTTATATATGCAATATCACCCATAGTTGTGTTTTACATGAGGTTTTACTATCTTATAGAGTCTCATGTTAGTTTTTAGTTTTCCTTCTAGTATACATGACCTTAGACTTTCCCTTTCAACCACTGTCATGCCTATACAACAGTACTGCTAATTACAAACACCATGCTATTCTTCAACCATTTCTATTCATTTCCAAAGATTTACAAACAAGCTTTTTACCAATTTTGCACTGATAAACCCTTAGCTTTCCATTCTCTATCCTCCTATTTTCTGGTGACCTATATTCTAATTATTAATTCCATGAGTTTATACAATATGTTCAGTTCATAAGTGCAGTCACACAATATTAGTCCTTTTGTATCTGGCTTGCTTCACTCAATGTCCTCCAGGTTCATCTATGTTGTCATATGCTTCACGACTTCATTTTTTCTAACTGTTGCATAATATTCCATTGTGTGAAGACACCACAATATTTTTAACAATTCAATTTTATGGATACATATTAATAAAGCAAAAAGCATCCAAAGTGTACAATCAATGTTATTCGGTATAATTAAATAGTTGTGCATTTTTTTGGAATAAAAACATACATTTCTCAATTAAATGTACTGGATACACACACACACATATATATATATATATATATTTTTTTTTT
>JAQZBX010042479.1:0-22001 GCA_029593785.1 Cabassous unicinctus
TAAAAAAAAAAAAAAAAAAAAAGAGTTAAGCTCACAAGGAGGACACGACATGCCCCAAACCCTGGGTTGAGTGTTCCCTGGAGGCTGGGTGCCCAGGGCACCTGAGCTTCCCCAGCAGGCTGAGATCCTGTCTGGAGTTGACTATTCAAGGGGCTTTCCTCTGGAAACTGGGAGGCACTGAACCCCAAGTCTCTTGTTCAAGTATGTGTGTGTTAGCAGTGAGAGAAGGGTGTCTGGGAGTCACATGTAGGGAACATCCAGAAGTCACTGGGAAGGGAACCAGAGGGGACTCGGCAGAATGGTACTTGGGTGCTGGAGAGGAGTGGAGGGCTGACAAAGCTTTCTGAGATGGGGTTATATCCTAAGGGCGCCCATAGTTCTCTCTCTGTTAGAATTAGTCCAAAAAGCATGGATAATAATGGGAATTGCTTGAAGAAGGGAGGAAGAGGTGAAAAAAGTAGTCCTACCTACACTGGCTTAGAAGTCAAAGTGCGTTCTATGCAGAAACAAAATCTGGATTTCTAGCTGTGGCCTGTTGGCTTTCTCCCCGCAGGCCTGAGGACAGTTATCTTCCCTCTAGAGCTGGGGTCTCTCATCTGAACCGATGTGAGAGTCTGCTCTGATGGCCTCTTGGACCCCTTCCCCACTCTCTGGTAGTCTGTGATTGTCTCGCAGGGCAGCAGGGACCTCACAGGAAGAGTCTGTGGGTACGATGGAAGCTGAGCGCCTGGGACTGCCCTTCTTGTCTTCAGTGCAGGGGAGACAGAGGGGAAGGCACAGCCTGCAGAGGTTGAGCGGGGAGAGGTGGGGTGGGAATTGCTCCAGGCAGCCTTTCCCCTCCCACCCCCCACCATCACCCCATCTAGGCCCTCAGCTATTTTGGTCCCAGAGAAGTTCCTCCCACAGCTCTGTGGAAACACTGGAATCGTGACCCACAGCCCCCTGAGCTATTTTGGTCCTGGGCTCCCCACTCAGTCCTCCTCTCTCTCTTACCTCGTTCTGCAGCCCCTTCTTCTGAATGTAAAACATGGAGTCCAGGCTCTGGGGAAGCCCTGGGGATATGTTTCCTAGCTCTTCCTGTCCTTCTACTGCTGGGGGCTTGTGCCCAGGCTCAGTGCTGCCACACTGGTGATGGGGGAAGGGGCAAGGAGGCAGAGCTGGACCCTGCCAGCCCTTGGGCCAGGCTCGGGCACCGCTGGATGACGGCAGGACCCCTCGGGCCCCGATCCAGCCTCCAGTTGTCATCGGCTGGTCAGGTTGTCACACCCCAGCTCCTCCTCTCAGCTCTCCACCTCATGCCCACACCTCGCAGACCTCAGCAGAGGCCCTTGCCAGCCCGGAACCCAAGCTCTGACTCTTCCTGTTAGTCCATAACCCAGCTCTTCAGGATACAGCCAGAGGACAACCAGACTGCCAGGGTTCGAATCCTGCCCCCAACACCCAGCAACGACATGACTTTGGGCAAGTTCCTGAACCTCTCTGCATCTCCATCTCCTCCTCTCTAAAGTGGGGGGCCTTGCTTGGTTGTTGTGAGGATAAAATGAACTAATGATGTAATGTGCTTAGAATAGGGGCTGGCAGAGTAAGTGCTATAATAAGTAGCGTTAGCCCTGACTATTTCTTAGAGAGTTTTCTTAGTGCTTAAAAAAGCAAGCTGGTAAAGTAGAAGAAGGCTTGGAAGTCAAATAAATCAGGGTTCTCTTCACAGCCCCGCCTCTTTCTAAATGAGTGACTCTGAGCAAGCCTTTGAATTGTTCTAAATCTCAGTTTCTTCAGCTGTAAAATGGGGATAATAAAAGTGGGGGTCTAGTGGGATGATACATGCCAAGTTCTTAGCTAACGGCGAAAACTCTGTAAACGCCGTCTATTGTTAGCCCTTCTTACCCCTTTATTGTCTGTCTGCTCCATTAGGTCAAAAGAGCCACAGAGGCAAGGGCGACCTCTGTTTTGTTACCAGGGGGCGCCCAGAGCCCGGCGTGCTTACTCAGTGCCCAACAAATACATGTTGAATGAAAGAGCTGATGGACAAAAAGGGGTGAGCACAGATCAAGGCACACAGTAGGTGCTCGAGTGCTGGAAACCTCTCCCTCTTCTTTGGGAATCTTTGCCGTCAATGAGGCCAAACCCCACACCCCTCCCCCCACAGTCCAGTCCTGCTCTCTCCCTTACCGGCTGTGCAGCGCTGGATCCGGTTCCGCAGCCACTTCAGCAGGGGCTCCATGGTGCAGCCGCACACCCAGGGGTTGCCTCCGATCTGCAGGGTCACCAGCCCCGGCAGGCCCTCGAGGGCCTCGAGGCTGAGGAAGGCCAGGCCGCCGTAGCTGAGGTCCAGGTCTCGGAGCTGCGCCAGGCCCTGGAAGGCCTGGGGGTGCACCCTGCGCAGCCACGGGTTGTGGCTCAGGTCGATGTGCACCAGGCCGTGGGCCGCCTGGAACATGTCCGCCGGCACGTGGCTGAGGTTGTTGTAGCTCAGGTCCAGGTGTGCCAAGCGCTTGGCATGGAGGAAGAGGCCTGGGGGCAGCTCAACCAGGGAGTTGTTGCGCAAATCCAGCACCCGCAGCTCCATGTAGCACGTAAGGTAGCCGGGGGGCACGGCGGAGATGCGATTGTGGGCCAGGCTGAGGTTGTGGGTGTCCATCGGCAGTTCTGGGGGCACCGAGAACAGCCGCTGGCCACTGCAATCTACCACCTGGTTTCGGCACGTGCAAAGGACTGGGCAGCTGGTGCCGGCGTCCGAGTGCATCAACCCTGCTGCCAGGAGGAGGGAGACCAGCAGCATGGCTGGGTGGGGGGGCCCGGGCCAGGGCAGCTGGGCCCAGGTGTCTCCCATCTTAGGCAGTTGGCAGCAGTTGTGCTGAAGGGAGCCCACTGGGGCCAGGGCTGTGTCCATGGACTCAAGAGTCAGTGGCACAGGAGGGCAGCTACATCAGGGGCTGGAGCCCTGCAAGGCGGGGATTCTGAGCACGTGGCATCCTGGTGCAAGCCTTTCCTGGGAGCCTCTAGGCGCAGACGGGATCCTTAGGGGGCACCCACGGAAAGTCCTTTTCTGCAGCGGAGGGCTCAAGAAATCCAGCTGAGCTTCCCCAGGGTCTGAAAAGATGATCAAAACTTGAGAAAGGAAGGGGGAGAGGATAGGGCTGGGCCAGATGCCAGCAGCTCCTGGAAGGGCCCCTGCAGGTCTCTGGTGTCCCTCTCACCCATGGCTGCTGGGGGCTTCCTCCCGGCGCTCTTAAAGGTGGGAGGGAGGGGGTGAGATGGAAGAAAGGTGCTCTATTAGAGGTCCTGTCACTAAGAAACCTTAGGTCCTGTCCCAAGTCTGGGACAGATGAGGAGGCGAGGGCGGCGCCTGAGCCCCAGCATTCAAGGTCTCAGAGGCTGTTTCTCCCAGTGGTGGGCTCCAGTCCAAGGGGGTCCTGGAGTGGGTGTTTTGGGAAGAGAGCCTGGGAATAGGTGGGTCTCCATGGGCCTCCTGAAAGCCCGGGTCCTCAGCCCCAGCAGCTACTGGGATCCTCAGGGAGGCAGGGTCCCAGGCAACACCCACTGCCTGGGCTGGGAAGAGCCGAACATCTGGGAGGTGCGGGGCTGGGGGTCAGCTAGCAGAGCTTTGGCCCCTTCTCCCAGCCAGCGCCTCCCACAGGACCGTTCTGCATTCAGCAGGCAGAGGCAGAGCTCCCCCTGTCAACAAGGCAAGCACTCAGGCCGAGAAGTCCAGTACCCGCCCTGCTCCCATGACCTCCTTCCTGGGTCCTTTTCCCATCTCTCACTCCCCCTTGCTCTACACCCCAAAGGGGCAGGCTCAGAGCTCACCCCATGCTCATCGTGTTGTCACCCCCCCCACCTTCCCTACTCCGCCCTGCAGCCACCCTCCTTATCCTTCTCCGTATCGCCCACCCCCATCAGTGCAAAACACCCCACCCTTGAACACCCACCTAAAACGGAACGCAGACCCACTCCACACTCTGACACACTCTCAGCGCTCCTGCCTCTCTGGATCTCACAGACACACACACTCGCACACACGCGTGTCGCTCTTCTCCTGGGAGCCCCCTCCCAGATTTTGCCCTGCCCTGTGCTCACGCCTCCCCAGTTTCCGCTCCAGCTTCTGTCTGCACACACGCTCCTGCCGAGCCCCCTTTCCAGTCTGCTCCCACCATCGTTCGCCCCCAGCACACACCCCTAATCCCAGCATCCTTTCCCACAAACACAACACACTCCTGGCTGCCCCCAGCCTGAGCCCACACCCACCCTCACAGGCTGAGGGACTGAGAGCAGTGACACACCCGCCATCTCTCCTGGACCCTTCGTGGCTCCCAGCTTCTCCAGTTCTCACTTGTCCCCTCCTCACTGCCTTGGTCCTGCATTGCCCCTCTTCCCACCCCGGCAGCCCCAATCCCAACCACTGGGAAGTCCCCCCCGGCTACCCTTTATCCAGACTCATCTTTCTGAGCCCTGAGGTTTCCTCTCCCACTCCCACTCCCTCATGGGCTTACTCACTCCGTTCCAAGGACACAGCCATCAATCTGCAGCAGACGCGGGTCTCCCTCCCTCTGGAATCCCCGCTCGCATCAGGAGAACAGATTGCTTCCCTGTCTCTTCCCCTCCCCCGGCCTCTCCTCTTCCGTGTCTCCTGGCTCCTGGGGCAACATCCTCTGTGGTTTCCCAGTCTGTGGTCCTCCTGCCCCTTCTTTTACCCAAAAGGGTTGTCAGAGAGAGGATGCTTAGAAGAAAGTTCGCAGAATCAGAATGCTTCTCTCTGAAACTCAGCTGGTGCTGAGGCTGCTGGGGAATGTGGCTTCCTCCAGGTCTTCCCCTCCCTCCCTTTCCCTCCCTTTCTTCCCCCTCCATCCTTTTCCCTCCTCTCTCCCTTTCTTGCGCCCCCCTTTTTCCTCGAGGGCCAGGTACTGACGTTTCACTGTCTCTTAGCAACTGCCTCCACATCTCTGAGCAACAGGAGAACTGGCTCTGGACCCCACCAAGATGAGAGAGAAGAGAAAGAAAGCAGTCGGCAGAATCCACGGCCACACGCAGGATCCTGGTGACAGGGCAAGGGGAAGAGACGAGAAGACGGGAGGCAGGGCAGGGCAGGGCAGGAGGAGCGAGGAGGGAGAGAGGGCCGAAGGGCCAGCGGGAGAGGTTGTAGGGGGAGGCAAAGGCACCATCTGGAATTCAGACTGCGAGGGGAGCGCTTAAGGACATCGGAGCCGGCAGGGAAAATTGAGGGGGCTTGGAAGGGAGAAAGGAACTTCGAGGAAAGAGAAGAAAAATGGGGGTGGGGTGGGGGCAATGAATAAGACAGGAATAAGGATGGAAAGGAAAAAAAAGTGCGTGTGACAAGTTTGCCTACCCTATAAGATGGATCTATTCAGTCTCACTTGATATGTAGCATCAGTTTCCCTTTGTCCGAATGTATTTGGTCACTAGATACCAAGTGACTGGCTCAAGGCTCATCAGGGACAATTATAGGAAGTGAGATCTTTTGTGTGTTCCTTGGTTGTCCCTAAGTCCTGACCCCATCAGCTCTCTGGGGCTAGGTTTTGGGCTGGAACAGACCGACTTCCTCTGGGCTTTGGACCTGAGTGGCTTTTGGGATGGAGAGGGCCAACTGTCAGTTCCAGGTGGGGTAACCCGGCTCTGGAGACATTGGGGTATGCCTCTAGGGGAGTAGAAGCTGCTGGCAAAACCTTGTGGTCCTTTCTTATTTCTCCAGTTCCCAAGGACTCTGTCTGCTGTCCTGTCCCAATGGCTTCAAACCTCCTGTCCGCCCCCTCTCACCCCTACCCCAGACTGACTTCAGATGAGAGTGAAATCTTTGCAACACCTCTCTTCTTGATGACCCATAAAACACACCTCTAGCTCCTTTGCATTTTTTAAACTGGCTCAACCTGTTGATTTGGTCAAAGAGCTGGCTCATTTCTTCATTTTGATATTTCTTCGGCACTCACTGTGTGACCTAGGGCCTCTTGTATTTAAGTAGTATCTTAGGTCTTTGAGGGAAACCAACATGGAGCAAAAATGTGAAGTTATACAGGTTCCTGTCACTTACAAAGTTCACAAAATCGTTGACGTTGCGCTTTCTGACATGATTCCTTCTCTTACGTGGTCACAGAAGGTCTGCGTTCCTTCCCACTAAACTCTTTCATAGTATGCTCATTTTGAATTTTTCACGTTCTACAATGTCTATGCAGAGTAACACAGTAGCCACTTAACAAATATTTATATATTGGACTGACTGAGATGAATATGACTTGCATTCCCCTTTAAAAAATGGAATGGTGGTTCAATCTCACTTACGAGCTTAGAAATGAAATCCTACTCTTAACCCATAAAACCCAACACACTGAAAAAAGTAAATCCATTATAAACGAAGACTGTCGACTCCAGGGAAGCAAAGTTGGCATAATACCTTATTATCATTATCACTAACTGAAAAATGGTAGAAAATATAATGATCTCACTAGAGGCTAAGAAGTGTATTCAGCACAACTCAATATTTAATGTTGACTGAAGGCCATTAAAAATAAAAAAGGAATGGAGCTTTTCTCTTATTATATGATGGGAAGATTATATTTACAATTAAAACCAATAATATGAGTAAAGGAGAATTATTAGTGACAGTTTCCTTAAAAAATAGAATCTTGGCAATATTGCCATCCTCACCATTTAACTAGGAATAAAATTAGTGGCACCTAACTCATGGAGTTGATTTTGGTTACATGAGCTGTTATCAATAAAGCACTTAAGAGAATACATAGTGAGTAATAAAATTGTTCAATTAGTTATGTAGAAAGGACAACAAATCAGTTGCATCAAAACAGGTAATGAAGAGAGAATATCATATTTGCAGATAATTTGAATGTATTCTTGTGTGAGATAAGTCTCAAAACCTTTGGGAAAACACAAACTCAAGGGCATCTCACTGCGTATAATGTCTTCTGAAAAAGTGAGGGTAATTGAGGCAGCCATCTTTTAAGTGAATTTTTACCCTTAATCATTTTATAAATTAAGTCTTCAACCATTATTTCCCAAACTGGTGTCCCATGGAATACTGTATACCATGAGAAAAATGTTTGTTCTCAGAGAAGTTTGAGAAACACTGAGTTAAACAAAATTAAACACTTTTTTTTTTTGGTTGCAAGATTTCTCAGAGAATTTAATGCACAAGTAAATGTTCATTGTGAGTCACCAAGCAGGGTGTTGGGGGTAAAGTATGTGTGTATCCAGCATTTCCTAAACTATCTTTTATATTTTCATTGTGTTTTTTTTTTGGTCAGTCCTCTAGATATTAATATATCTGGAGCATGGTTTGGGAAATACTAAACTACAATTCATTATAGACTGTGCCTGGCTTAGATGCTGTGATGGTTTGAAGCTGTATGTACCCCAGAAAAGCATGTTCTTAAACCCAATCCATTCCCGTGGGTGTTACCCCACTGTGAGCAGGGCCTTTGATGAGGTTACTTCAGTTACGGTGTGACCTACCTCAATCAGGATGGGATTTAATCTTATTACTAGAGTCCTTTAGGAGCAGAATGAAATTCAGACAGAGCGAGAGAAAGTCCCAAGAAGCAAGAAGCTGAACATCAATGGGACCTGGAAGAGAGCGAGACCAGGAGATACTGCCATGCGCCTTGCCGTGTGACAGGCTAAGGACCAAGGTGGCTGGCGGCAAGCCCCAGAGCGCCAGTCTTGGGGAAGAAAGCATAGCCTTAATGATGCCTTGACTTAGACTTTATCCCAGCCTCAGGCCGAGAGTGAATAAGTTCCCATTGTTTAACCCGACCCATTTCATGGTAATTGCTTGAGAAGACTAGGAAACTAAAGTTGATGGCCTAGATGTCTTCTCTTTTACCTCTGGCACTAGCAGTTGATTTCTAGAAAGTTTTTCTTTTTTTTTTTGTTTTGTTTTTTTACACAGAGGAATGACACTAGTATCACTTCACGAGTGTTATTGCATATGTAGATAACAAGTCCATGTTGAGATACCTGTACCAGGTAGTTAGTTGGCTGTTCCCCTTAGCAAAGTGACTTTCTCTTACACAGCAGTCTTGCAGTGGCAGTGATTCATTCAGTTTTGAACCCCAACAAAAGGATAAATCATTACATATCATGACTTTCAGGGTCTCTTGCAAATTTTTGAAACTACAACTGTTCATGAATATCAAGGGTTTACTCTACTGGGAAAATACACAGAAATCAATCAAAGACTTGTAGAATACAAATGAATTAAAAAGTCATTTTAATTGTTTTGATTCCCTGACATAGTTGGTAAATTAGTCATGATGACAGAAAACTTTTAAATATATGAAAATTAATTTAAACTAAAAAATTTTTTTTTATTTTTTAAAAGATACTTAGATTATATAAATGTTACACAAAAAATATAGGGATTCCCATATGCCCCACTTCCCATACCTCCCACACCCTTCCACATGAACATCCCTCATAGTGTGGCATATTCGTTGCAATTGATAAACACATCCTGGGGCTTTGCCATTAAGCGTGGACCATAGTTTATTTAAGGAAAATTACAGAACCTTAGTAGACTGAAGATACAGAGAAATGAAAAACGAATCTCTTTAGTGCTTGGTAAGTCTAAAAATAGGAAAGACGATGCTCTTTTCTAAATCATAGTAAATTAATGAAATATTTAGCAGAATAGGATGAACTAGTAGTGAAGTCCATGGGGGGGGGGAAATGAGCAACTAGGCACATCTGATGTTAATAAAGAAATGATGATGATGATGGCAATGATGATGTTGCTGGTAATAAGAAATACTCAAAAGTAACGATGGCAGACTTACCTAACTGATAGATTAAAAAATATATTGCAAACTGAAAATCACTCAACTGCCTTACCCTGTGTTCCAGATGAAAACACAACTGGAAAATACTAATACTTTGATTTCAGCCTCACGATACCCTTGGTAGAGGATCCAGTTATGTTGAGCCTATGCTTTGATCTACAGACCTGTGAGCTAATAAATGGATATTGCTTTAAGCCACGAAGCCTGTAGTAATTTGTCATACAAAAATGGAAAACGAATACAAACATCATGTGGAAGAATGATGGTCTCTCTAGCAATTCAATACATGAAAATAAGAGCCAATTTGTAGTAATATGTTAAATCAGCAACAATAAATACATCTGCAAAATTGCATGTTCTGTGTATGGGGGAATCATCTAATGCACACTGGCTGGAGGCACGGGAACTGGCTTAGGGCCCAAACAAAAGGAAATGGCTCTTCCCTTTGATTTGGTAATTATAAGAAATTAGTTCATACAAAAATATTCATAGCAGGAATATTTAGGCTAATGAAAAAGATGGAAATAACATGAGTGCCCGGTAACAGAGCGTGCTAAGCAAACACTATATTAAATATAAAAGATACACCAAGCAGAACATCGTCAACTGTGCCACCTGGATGGGCAATGCTGCTCCTGCAAAGCTTGGAGAATCATGTTCAGTGAATAAAGCAGAGCAGCCATAGCTCCTACTTATCCCCCCACTCACTGCTGTGTGGTCTTAGGCTAGTTACTTATCCTCATTGTGCCCATCTCTAAAATGGGCATGAAATTAGTACATATCTCCTAGGGCCACTGGGAAATTTTTTTAAAACAAATCAGTTTTATTGATACCTATTAATAAAGCATAAATCCATCCAAAGTGTCAATCAATAGTATTTGGTATAATCACATAATTGTGCATTCATCACTTTGATCGTTATTAGAGCATTTTCATTATTCCAATACTACTACTACTAATAAAAGACAAACAACAGACAAACAAAAAAAACTCATCACCTCTCAATCTCTCTGTGCTTCCCCTGCTGTACATAGCTGTTATTCTGTTTCCATCTCTCTAGTTTATTTGTATTTGTATTTTGTAAAATCAGTCTTATATATGCAATATCACCCATATTTGTATTTCACGTGAGGCTTCACTATGCTATACAGTCCCATGTTACAGTTTTAAGCTTTCCTTCTAGTAATATACATGACCTTAGACTTTCCCTTTCAACCACTGTCGTATCCATATAACAGCTCTGCTAGTTACAAGGCCACTGGGCGATTTTGAAAGAGGCAATACATGTAGAAACCGGTTCTTTAAAAATGCTCAATGATTTAGTGATTGCTATTACTATTATTATTAATCTCATTATACAAAAGTGAATTGAATGCTTTCTGTTTTGACTCTAAAATCTTGATTCAATCTGGGAGGCAAAATATTACATAGTGGGAAGCTATGTAACATAATGGCTGTGAGCAAGGGCTTTGGGATAATAATAATAATAATTAAATAACTGACATAGGGTGGTTGTAATAATAATAATAATAAAATAACTGAATGAGCCACGTAGAATGTTTAGCACATTCTCTGGTACACAGTCATCTCTCAATAAACCTTAGGTGTTATGATTATCATTTTGGGGGAGGTTGGCGGAGGTGAGTAGAGAGCCACATCTCAGATGATAGCACTTGTTCTTTAGGCAATAACCCCAGCCCATCCATTTTACCTGGGAGCAGCTCATATTTTTTCCCTGCTCCTTGGTTTCTGGGTTCCTGGCCCAGTTCCTGAGCTTTTTTGCTGTTTCCTGCCCCTGTGCTGGTGAGCCTTTACGTCACCCTTTTGTATTTGGACGTGGACATTCTGCACCGTTGCTGACCATTTCAGAAGTTGTGTATATGTGTTTGTGTGTGTGTGCACGGCAGGGAGGGTGCCACGGAGGGTAGACGTGGCTACATTGGAGGCAAAAATAGTAACATCTCATGATCACATGGCCCAGGATAAGATGAATTTATATATAGTGTGATTGACAGTTGGCTGCTGTTGTCTGCTCAGCCCTGGTTCCCCCTCGGAAGGAGGGAAACAAGCAGAAGAGGCAAGGCCAGATGGGAAATGGGGAGAACTGTTTCTCCTCTTTCGTCACTCAGGCTCTCCAGGCCCAGTCTTCCCTGGGGTCACCGCCGCTGTCTTGCCAGGCCCAGGCAGCCACAAGGTGCCGAGGCGTCCCCACTGATAAAACCAGAGGTGCCAAGTCTGATTAGGTGTGCTTCTCTGACGTTAATTTTATTAAAATGAGAAAGCACACTAAAATTTATTAGGGATTGCAACTCTGCCATCGCAAATGTCTTTCTCTGCTCAGGTGTCTTCAACATAGTTGTTTACTTCTCTCCATTGCTAGACTGTAAACGACCTGTGAGCAGGTATGGTGCTTTATTTATATTTTCTCCAGTGTCTAGCACATCTTAACTATGGAAATGTCACAAGTATTGGTTATATGAATGAGTGAATTCACTCATAAAGATCAGGCCAGCTGTACTGGCTGATGGTCCCTTCTCTGGAAGAATATAAAATCTCAGTAGCTGGGGCAGGCTTGTGCTGATATTAAATGTGTATGTAGGGATACTATCATTGACTACTGGTGGAAATTTTAAGAAATGCTTCTGGATGTTGCTAGAAGTGGCTGGTAGGGGATGAAATAATAGATCTAAATTGACACTCATTTTCCAGCATGGTGGGAGGTGGAAACAGCAGAAGCCCATGGTTTTGAGGTCCTGTTGAGCAAAATAAGATTTTCCCTGGTTGGAGAGAGAGACTGGGGGACCAGAGGAAAGGGATGGCTTCCGTGGGTGAGCAGAGGAGCTAAGCCTGGGGGCAGAAAGGAACCAGTATATTCCGAGTAGCTGCAATGTGCCATTTTACAGACAGTGTGATTGAAAATCAGCCACTTATTTAACAAATATTTATTGAGCACCTATATATATTCCAGTCCCTGCCCTAGGTACCAGAGTGCAGTCAAGTCTGATATGCAGTCGATATGCACCTGTATGGCATATGGGTCAATATCCATTCTGATTGGTCAGTGCCCAGAACGCCTGGTTGTTAGATATTTTTGACTGTCCCTTCTGTTGGCAGTGACCAAAACAAAGTCTCTGCTCTTTTGCTGTTCGCCTTCTGGTTGGAGGAGGCAGATGATAAACACACAAGCAAACACGTATATGTCAGGCAATGATAAGCGCTGTGAAGACAACCAATCAGGGCACAGAGGTAGCAATTTGCCTGAGATTTCATTACTAATAAGAGGTGGAACCTGGATTTGATGGATTTGAAGGCTGAGTGTTTGACCTCTAATGAAGGGGCATGGGAGCAGCTGGCCATGAATCTCACTAGGGTCCTACCCAACAGGAGTGAGAAAGAGAGACCTTCCCTTATGTTGATCATCAGATGTTTACTGAGCATCTACTATGCACTAGGTGCCATGCTGGGCATTGGAGATGCAGCAGTGAACAAAATCGACAAGGTCCATCCTCAGGGATGCAGGGGATCCTAAATAATTGTGTAGATACAGAGAGCTTCCAAGAGAGAATACAGGATGGTATGGGGAGGAAAAGCAGGGCTTTTACCTAAAATGAACTGGTAGGGGGAGACCTCCCCGAGGAAGCCGTGCATTGCCTGGGGGCTGAGTGTTTGTCTGGTGATCCCAATCTTGTCTTGAGAGGCCAGGTTCTCCATAAGCTCGATGACTTTGAAGACCATCACCCCTTCCTGTCTGGTTCTGTATATAGTCATTTCCTTGTGGGATCCAGCTGAGGCCGAGCCCTTCCAAGCTCCTTTCCATTTGTGCTTCTGATGCTGTCCAGAGTCCGTGAGCTGTGCAGATGCTCCACAGCCAGACCACTGAGCTGCTCCTATCACCAGCCACTGGCTGGGAATCATCCCGCTGACCCATTCATTCCGGGTAGCTGCCTTCTCCCAGGCATCCTTGGGATTCTGGGAAGAGGATGGTGGGAGGGGTCTAGCTCTTGCCCTGGGATCTTCTGGAAAACAAGGGCACCAATGTCCAAGGAAGAAGAGATAAGAGGGAGGAATTGGAAAAGCTGCTGGATTCCTTCTCAGGTCAGGGGAAGCAGGACCTACTTATAGGATGATCCTCTAAGTTTTGTCAGGCAGAGCTTCATCTGGATATACCCTGGAACTGTGATGTGGTCATTCCCTTCTTTGGGTCCTATGCCCTTTCTGTCTCTCTTACCTGTTCACATGGATAAGGGTGCTCTGTCTATCTCTTGGATTATGCACAAAAAAAAAACAGCCCCATTTGGAGTGTTTTATTCCGACCTGTGCCAGCTAGGCCACCAATGCTAATTTTTTCTTTTCCTCACCAATATTACTTTTGCCCAGGGGCTGCTGGATTAGAGCCAGATGACCTTGATCAGAGCCAGATGACCTTGGCAGGAGCTCTAGCTCTGTCATTTCCTGGTTCTCTGCCCCTGGGGATGTCAACGCATAGCCAACATATATTGAGCACCTACTTTGTACCAGGTGCAAGGCTAAGTACGTTACATGGATTATCTTATTTCATCCTGATGGCAGCCCTAGGAAGGAGGTGCTTCCTTTCCCTTTTTATTTTTTTTAACCATCCTTTTACAGATTAAATGAAACCAAGGCCCAGATAAATTAGGTAATTTACTGAAGGTAACATAGTATGTGGAAGAGCTTATGGCTGTCACTCATGAAACACTTGCTCTGTGTTCAGTGCTCTACACATGCCATCTTTTAAAATCCTTGCCATAACTGGAGACATAAGTATGATAACTCCACCTTTACACCTGGGGGAAATCAAGGCGCAAAGAAATTAAGTCACTTGCTAAAAGTTGTGCCACTCCTCAGGGACAGAGGAAGGCGGTAGCCTGGTCATTCTCCTCCCAAAGCCCAAGCCTCTTCCCAGCCCGCTTCACTGTCTCTTTGAACTTCAGTCTCCCCTGTTGTTTAAGTGGGGTGAATGAGTTGCCTGGTCTCTGCCCAGAACATTCCAGCAGAAATGGTAAAGTGGAGCGGAGGCTCGTCATATTTTGGAAATGGTGGTGAGGGGAACTGCCTTCCCAGGCACATCTTCCCTGTCCCAGGTCTGGCCCAGGCTTTGGGCCCAGAGGGAGACGAGAGCCTAAACAGGTGAGACTGAGAGAGTCTGGGCAGCAAGTATCCCTGAATGCTGGTTACAGGAATGGTCTTTTGGAACCATGTTGGGTTTTCTTAAATATCCCAAAGGAGTTGGCATTGGAGAAACCTGCTCTGAACAAAGCAGCTGTTTGGGGCTTCTGCTTGGTTAGGGGGAGGGTGTTGCCAAGCCCACCTGTGGCCAATTAGGAGCAATGCTAACATGGCTTCTCTATGTGGCACCTGGTGGGGAGGGCAGAACTCCAGTTCTAGGGCCAGCAGCACTGAGCCCAAACCCCTAGGCTGTTCTTTACCAGCTGTGTGAGCCTGGGTTAGTGTCCTAACCCCTCTGAGCTTCAGATTCCCTCTACGGAAACGAAAAAAAAAAAAAAGGCTCCTCCTCTTTTTCATAAGTTATTAGGTGCTATATAAAGGTGATGTTAATTTCCCCTCTGTTGGGTAATAAACTAAATATGCTGAGGTCTCCTGCATGACAGGTTTTCAGGTCTGGCTCCAGGATCTCATGAATGTGCCCTGGGACGGGGATGTGTCAAAGCCTCGAGAATCCTTGGAACAAGAGATAAAACAGATACAGAAATTTCCAAGATGGCTTTCCTCCATTCCCATGAAAGCCATTGATCAGGCATTCACTCACTCACTCAATTACTAAATTTTCCAGCACCTCCTATGCGCCTAGTCCTGGGCTTTGCACTGCTAGGGGAAGAAGAAAAGTCATTGTCTTGTCTGAGAGGAGCTTAGGGTTTTAGATGAGGAGACAATACTAACTCCAATTCAGAATAATTAGACATGGAATTGAGTGAAGCACTAAGTCGAATGGCGAATGGAGGTGTAGAAGTTCTGAAGAGGGAAACTGATGGAGGGATGAGAGTAATCAGGGAAGGCCTCCTGGTGGAAGCAGGGTGTGGGAAGGGCTGAGAGGAGCAGGGAAGTCAGTAGTGACTGCAATGACATTCGCCCTCACTCCACGCTGCAGAGGCACTGTCATCATCCTACCGCTGAAAAGCACTGAGCTCTGACTCTCCCAGGCACAGGTCAAGACCATTCTCTCATTAAAGCCTCACAACCCTTTGAGGGTGATGCTACCATTATTCCCATTTTACAGATGAGAAAACAGGTAGGTGAGCTGGATTGCCCAAGTCGCACAGGGTCAGTGGCAGAGCTGGAATCTAACTCTGGTATGTCTGGCATGTCCAGAGCCTGTGACCCTAATCTCAGAGTTGGACCTGAAGGGCCTGACAGAGCCACGTGAAACACTCCTCGTTGTTGACCCGGGCTGAGAAGGTGGGCGGAATGGAAAGGAGGTTGGGACTTCTTAGAAGCAGAAGAGAAGGAATTTTTCTCTTACCCATTCTTTTGTTTTTCTCCTCTCCAGGAGGGTCATTGGGGCCATGGGGCTTCTGCCTGGGAGATGCCTTTGGCTCGGAGACCCAAGAACGACCTGCCACAGTGGAGATCTAGGGCCTGGACGCTTTGGGCTGGCTTGGACTCCGAATCTAGAAAAGAGAGGGAGGACCAGAACTGTGTGTGTGGGCCTCAGAACTGCGTTTAAAGGCAGGGAAGGGGGCTGTAGCAGGAATCCATGCCTGCAGCTGCAGCGTGGCCTTTGCCGGGGGCGGGGGGCATAGGGGTGTGGAGATCAAAAGCAGATCTAGCCAAGGAAGGCCAAGCTCAACAGGATCCATGAAGAGCAAGGCTGGTCTCCCAAGAATGAGAAGCAGATGGTCTCCCAATCCTAGGCAGCCCAGGTGACGGAGTCCTGAGTTGAGAAACCAGGCAGTGCCCAGTTCTCCCTCACATTGGCTGTGGGACCTTGGAGCAAACCAGAGCCTAGCCCTGGACCTCAGTTTCTTCATCCATACAATGGAGCACTTGGGCCAGAAGAGGTCTTAGGTATGCTGAGTTCTAGTAAGGACAATGACTAAGCATTTAGCATGACTGGAGGCAATAAATCATTTTCTTTTCTTTAAGGAGCTGATTTCCTTCATCCTGGCGGCTTGACTGTGAAGTCTCAGGTTTCAGATTCCACATCAATAAGGAGCAGGAGATAGGGTGGGGGCTCTGTGCTACCCTGAGGAAGTGGGAGCAGGTGGGGCCAGGGTAGTAGAGCAGCCGCTCCCAGCATCCTAGAATAGCTGCAAGCCTCCTGGCATCTGCCATCCTGGCTGCAAACTCCCACCCCATTGGCTGCTTCCTATCCCTCTGGCAGGCGCTGCTTTCCAGGTTTTTGTGGCACTGACTAAGCAGCCCTCCTTACGTGCCGCCGCAATGCTGGCTTCTTTCTCCAAGCGGCTGGGATCACAGCACCTCTCCTCTGGTTTCTTCCACTCTGCCTTACTTCCCTTCCTCATGGCTGAGGACAGTGGGTAATTTAGGAGAGTGGAAAGAGGCCTGAGTTGGCGTCAGGTGTCTTGAGATTTTGTCACCAGTTCTCCATGTGACTGGGCACAAGTTTAGACATCTCTCTTGGCTTCAGCATCTTCACCTGTAAAACAGGGACAATCAAGCCACCCTTCCACTGATGTTCATCTGTGTGGCCATCCCAGTGTTTCGTGGCTGGGGTCCATTCTCCTTGGCCAGAGCCCACGCCATGCTGGTTGTTGAAGATTTGAATGTCACTGCAGGGGTAATGATACCTGGGATGAGTGTATGGATTCAGTTCAGGTAAACAAAGGATGAGAGCAAGTGCTGTGGGAACTGTGAAGCCGTAATCTGATGTCCAATATACTTGTCTGCCCAGTAGCCATTTATCTCCTCTCATCTTGGAGAGCAGCTGCACCTTGATTTTCCACTCACCCATTGTTAACCACATGGCTCAGATGGAGCTTGTTCCATCCACAGCTGCAAGTTTGCATTTGACCTAGGTCTGGGCAGCCAAGCAATTCTTCCTCTGGCCTCAGTAGCAGGTTGGGGAATAGGCTTGGGATCTGAGCCAAACCAAGAGGCCCCGTCAGAGCCAGTCAATCTTGGGACAGGACCCAGACATGACCAATAAGAATATGTATTCTCTCTCTGTGATAATGGCTCAGGGCTGGGCATGTGACCTGAGTTAGGTCAACAGATTATTTCTCTGAGATTATTCTCACCAGGGCTGGTGGGAAAGGGCCCTTCTCACTTAGGTTATGACTTTGAAGGCTGTAACTTACGCTTTTTTTTTTTTTTTTTTTCATGTGGAGAAAGTCTATCTTGGTCGAAGAGAATGAAAGCCTAGCAGAGAAAAAGATAAGAGATGGGAGGAGGGGGAGGGGAAGAGAGAGAGTGAGAGAGAGAGAGAGAGAGAGAACTGGTTTATGCAGTTCCTCCTTAAAGGAAGGAAGAATAAAAGAGTAAAAAGGATAGAGAGTGGCAAAAGTAGGGTACGTGTTTGCCATTTTACGTTCATGTTCAGAGAAGGCTTCTCTGAGAAGATTAAATATGATCTTGGGTCTGAATAAAGTAAGGGAGTGAAACATGTAAAGGGGAAGCAAATTCCAGGCAGAGGGAATAGGAAGTGCAAAGGCCCTGTGGCAGGAGTGTGCTTGGTATATTCCAGGAACAGCAAGTAGGTTAAGTGTGGCTAGAGCTGAGTGTGAAAATGATAACTTATGCCAGACCCTCTTCCTGGGGTGTGGCAGCCACAGAATTATTCTCTGCCTGGACCAGAGTTGATGCTGGGACTTGAGCCCATAGCTTCAAGGGATTTGGTATCTGTAAGCTTCCAGGGGCTAGAAAGATCAGACCAGTACTGAGGCCTTTTCAGGCTTTGTAATTCTGCATCTCTCAATATCCAAGGGATAGGACCTTTTTCCAGTTTCCTCTAATAACCCATCAAGGATCTATCTTTAAACCACTCTTTTTACAGGGATCCAGAGAAGTTGAAGAATTCCTTGTGGCCAAAGTAGACAGAAGAGCTTCAGTAGGAAGGATTTATTTCATTACAATTGCTGAGGTGTGACATTCCATGAACACATGCCAATTTGTTCCCTGTGTGTTTGTTCCTTTCCCCATTCATTTAACAAGAATTTATTGAGTATCTGGTATCTGCCAAGGTATATAGAAAGGCACTGAATATACAAAGATGAATCAGTCACCGTTGCTGCTTTCAAGGATCTCAGTCTGGGGTGGGCGTGGAGGAGGCAGACGTGTAAACAGATAATTAGAGAGAAGCATGGCAGGTGCTGAAACTGAGGCAGGAATATGGAGCCATTGCCGGAGCCTTGAGAAGGGAATGACAGTTTTACCTAGAAGAGTCGGGGGTATGGGGGGTGGTTCGTACAGAGAAGGTGACCTCTGAAATGAACGTTGAAGACCGAGGGAAGTTTGACCAGTGAGAGCAGCTGGGGTGGGACAGCATGGGTGAGAGAGTGGAGAGTGAGCCGTCATAGGAAAGGATGGGGTTAGGAAACGGCAAACATTCAGCAGAGAGGGTTTGGGGGCTGAGGAATTGGAGGATAAGGTAGTGTGTGTGTGTGGGGGGGTGTTGAGGTCGACCCAGACTGTACTGAGTGTTTAGACTTTGTTCTGTTGAGTTGGAGAAACATTATGGATTTTAAAATAAGGGTGTAATGTAAACAGATTAGCTTGTTAAAAATAAAATCATATATCTTAGCACATCATAATATAATATAATTAGTTGTTTGGGTTGAGACAGGGTCATAAACTCCAAGGCCAGCAGGGGCCAGGTGGCTAACAGGAGAACAGAGAGGTTGGCCATCCGTAGGGCCCCTGCCCTGTCTCAGAGGGGAGGTGCTAGTCAACCTGGTTGATTTTTGCCTCAAAGGGAACTCAGGTCCAGGGTTGCCAGTGCTCCTGATTTTTCAAGAGCAAACTGGAAATCCAGAACTTTATGTAAAAAAAGAATCACCATTTTTAAACATTGGCAACTAATTTAAATTTTTACAAAATGCTATGTAGGCCAAATATAACACATCTGTCAGCTTGATCTGTCTGCGGGCTGCTAGTTTGAAACTTCTGGGTTAGAAAAGAGTTTTATTTCTTCCAAGGAGAGATGCAAATGTTTTGGATCCCAAGATTGCCTGGAATGACCTTCCCTCACTCTGGTAGCAAACTCCTAATCATTACTTAAGACAGTTCAATTCTCCTCTGTGAAGTTTTCTCCATTATCCTCCAAACACCCACTGCATCTTTTACATGGTCTGATACTTGCAAGACAAAAGCTGCAGAGCAGGAGAGAAGCCAGGGCCAGAAAAGACAGAGAATTCTTGATTAATGGGTGGAATCAAGATTGTAGGAGAAGTAGATGAATCTCACAACACAGGTGCTCAGAGGTCACGGTTAACAGCCAAGCAGGGCCCAGCCGGGGACTGAAAGGACCGTGCTCCATCTGAAAGGAAAGACGAGATGTTCGAGAAGGGCTTGGACTCTGGGGGCTTAGAAGGCTTAATACTACGTACTTTCGTGGACTTGATTCTCAAGCAGGGTTGTGTACCGATCTCGAGTCTGGGATCGCGTCAGCCTCCGGTTACCCCTGACTGTGAGACACTGAAGACCGACCCATAGTCCCTGTGAAGGGATTTAGGATATGGGGGTGGTGTGGACATCTGCTGTTTCTTCTGCCCACATTCCTTTCATCCTCCTCTTGGTTTCTCTAGGGATCCATCCTTCCGCCACTTTCGGTCCATGTGCTTCATGCTCGAGGGTTGGGCATGTGACTCCTCAAGCCTTCACATTTCCTTTTGCACAGTGATCAGATCAGGGATGGTCACATAACCAATGAGCACCAGTGAGAATCAGGTTCAGGACTTTCATCTCGAGAGAGACATTCTCTCTTTCCTGCTGGATTTGAACCTGGGAGGGTATAGGTCTAGGCCACCATGAGGAGCCTAAGGAGGAAGCCAGGTACAGAGAAAAGATCTGAAGGATGGAGAGACATGTGGGTACAGGTGGTATCTTTTGAGCCCCTAGATCCAACTGTACCTGAAGCTAGTTAATGCTAGATATTTTAGTTAAGTGCCCAGTAACATTTTTTCTTCTTTAAAACAGTTTGAGTTAGGTTTTATTTGGTCAGTTGCAACCCAAGGGACCCTTGAACCTCAGTGAAAGGCATGGAAGAATGATCTCCCATGACCAGTGCTTTTCAGTTTGCAAAGCATTTTCTCATTCATTGTTTTATTAGATTCTCCCAATGCTCCCAAGAATTAGGTAAAGCAGAAATTATTCCTGTATCACAAAGAAGGTAACCAAAGCTTAACGAGGTTAGGATCTGCAGTCAGACAGCTAAGAATGCCAGGATGAAAATCCCGTCCTTGTGAGTCTGGTTCCAGAGCTTCTCTGTACCGATAATGTTGTACTAAATTAAACTTTGATAATGCTGAACTAAATTACTCTAAAGTACCCCCTGGAAATAGCCTCTCGAGTCATAATTCATGCAGGGTAATTACAAAATTACTTTCTCCTCATTATTTTCCTACTTACATACCTCCAAGGAAAGAGTTGGTGATAAATGTCAGGGTTGGGACAATTTAGGTAATTATTTGGATGTCTGACTGACGGATTCCTTTTATCATGGTGCCTCTATCATTTCTGCTTTTAACATCTGCCCAATAATCAACAAATTGGAGACTTTCCATTTGATGTCCCCCGCAGTCACATTATTTTGTAAAGAGATTGTTGAGAGACCTCTTCATGCTATTTCATCTTTCTGGAATGTTCCTCTCCCCACTCTGTGCCCACTTAGCTCCTGCTCAACCTTTGGGTCCCTGCTTCCATGTCATTGACTCAGAGCGGTCTTCCTTTACGACAAAATAGTGTCCTTTTCCTTCCTCACCCTCAATTTCCCCCATCTTAGGCCATGTTAAATTCTGCATAACACTTTTTACACTTTCTAATTTCTAAAAATTTATTTAAAATGTCTTTCTTCACAACAGAATGCCCAACAGCACGTATGTTTCACTTCTCTATCCCTAGCACCTAGTTGAGTTCCTGACATGTGGTAGATACTCAGTAGATCTTTGTTGATAGAATAAACCAACGAATGAATGACTGGCATATCCAAGAGTATGCAAAGGAAGGTGGCCTGTGGACCGTGGAAAACTTGGGCAGGCAGGGCTTGGAGGTTCTAGCCTAGCGGTTGGCAGCAGTGAAGCTGGGGTGGGAGGAGATGAATCCTGAGAAAAAGATGAACCCTCCAGGAAAGACAACATAAGAGGAGAGAAGCAGGTGCCAAGGACCGAGTCCAAGGGCATGTGTGGGAAGGCAACGAGAAGCCAAGGAAAGGGGACAAGGGTGGCTGGAAACCAGAAGAGCACTGGCCAGAAACCATGTTCCAGAAGCCAGGGCAGGAGGGGGCCCAGGAAGAGGAGGGGATAGATAACAGCGTTCCATCCCTCTGCTCAGTGCCAGGGCAGCTGATTCACACCTGACTTACTTCTCCAATTATTTTTACCCTGATTGTAGCAGTTGGCAGGTTTCCAAGTGGCAGTGCAATTTTGTTTGCTGTCTGCAATTCCCACCTCTCTTGGTTAGCAGGCACGAGTCCTCTGACCTTGCTGGCGAAGGTGACACCTCTCAATTTAGCTCTCTTTGCAAATGTCAGCTGAGATGCTGCACGCTTTCTCTTCTTGGTCTTTAAGAACATTCACAGGAGCCCAGCAACACTCCCCCCGCCCCAATGTTTTACTCCCCATACCCTCTGTTCCCTCAGGAAGCAAGGGGATCTGCCACTGCGTCTTTCAGCCACTTTGCAACCCACCTATTTGGTAGTTTGTTTTTTTTTCAAACCAGCCTCTGATACTGTTGTGATAAAGGGAACATGGAAGTAATTTGTGGGAGGAGTCTTAAGTCTACAGAACTAAAACATGGAGAGAGGTAAAGCTGAGTCTTTGTCATTCTCCCAAGGGGTGGTCCCTAGAATTCTAGTAGTGGATCAGAGCTGAGTCATCACAGTCCAGAGAATGACATAGCTGGATCCCTCGTTTTGTTTTGTTTTATTTTATTTTATTATTTTATTTATTTTTTCCTTGTTTCCTTTTGAGGGAGCAAGACTTCTGCAGCCTGCCACATTCCTATGATGGCTGGAGATTTTAATCGCTGTCTTTTTTTTTTTTT
>JAQZBX010042480.1:0-21998 GCA_029593785.1 Cabassous unicinctus
TAAAATATATATATATATATATAAAATAACATTTATGTAAACAAATGCACATATATGCATATGTATTTATATATCATTTTACAAATATTGGTATGTATTGTGAAAAATTTGATTTTTACCCACAATAAAAAAAAAAAGAATTATTCATCATGACCATGTGGGTTTTATACCAGACTTGCAAAGGTTGTTCAACACAAGAAAATCAATTAGCATAATACACCACATTAATAAATCAAAGAAGAAACATCATATGATCCTATTGATTGGCTCAGAAAAGGCATTTGACAAAATACAACATCCTTTCTTGATGAAAATACTACAAAAGATAAGAATTGAAGGAAACTTTCTCAACATGTAAAGGCCATATATAAAAAAAACCCACAGCTATCATTGTACTCAAAGGTGAAAGACTGAAAACTTTCCAACTGAGATCAGGAACAAGATAAGGATGCCCCATGTCACAACTGCTGTTCAATATAGTGCTATAGGTTTTAGCTAGACCAATCAGATGAGAAAAATAAAAGGCATTCAAATCTGAAAGTAAGAAGTAAAACTTTTACTATTTGCAGATGATATGATCCTATTCCTAGAGGGTATTGAAAAATCTACAACAATGCTACTGGAGCTAATAAATGATTTCACTAAAGTGGTAGGATACAAGATCCATGCACAAAAATAAGTGGTGTTTCTATAGTGCAATCTGAGGAAAAATTCAGGAAAAAATCCCACTAAAAATAGCTAGTAAAAGAAACAAATATTTAGGGATAAATTTAACCAAGGATATAAAGCACTTGTATTCAGAAAACTACAATGCATTGTCAAAAGAAATTAAAAAAAATCTAAATAATTAGAAGAATATTCCATGCTCATGGATTCGAAGATTAAATATCATTAAGATGTCAATTCTACCCTAATTGATATGCAGATTCAGTGTGATCCCAATAAAATTTTTCACCAGCATTTATTTAAATTAATGGAAAACACAATTAGAATATTTATTTGGAAGGGTAAGAGATCCCAAATATTCAGAAACATCTTAAAAATGTAAAGCGAAGTTGGAGGACTCTCACTTCCAGACTTTAAATAATATCACCTAGCTACAATGGTAAAACAATCAAACAAAAACAACAGCATAGTTCTGGCAAAAAGATAGACATGTAAACCAATGAAACTGAACTGATGGTTCAGAAACAGACCCTCAGAATTATAGTCAAGTGATTTTTAAAAGTCTCAACCTTCCAAGCTTGGGCAGAACTGTCTACTCAACAAATGATGCTGGGAGAACTGGATATCCATAGCCAAAAGAAAGAAATAGGACTCTTACTTCATGACTTATACAAAAATTATCTCAAAATGGATCAAAGACCTAAGTATAAAACCAAGAACCATAAAGGTCCTATAAGAAAATGTAGGAAAATATTTTCAATACCTGGTGGTAGGTGGTGGATTCTTAAATCTTACAGTGAAAGTACGAATCATGAAAGAAAACATGGATAAGTGGAACTTCTTTAAACCTAAACACTTTTATGATACAAAGAACTTCATAAAGAAGATGAAAAGGCAACCCACTCAATGGGAGAAAACACTTGGAAACCACATATTTGATAATGGTTTGATTTTCATTCTATATAAAGAGATCATACAACTCAACAATAAAAATGCAAGCAATGCAGACGCAGATGTGGCTCAAACATTTCAGTGACTGCCTACCACATGGAAGTTCCCAGCTTTGGTTCCAATGCCTCTTAAAGAAGACAAGCAAGACAGGAAGCTGATGAAATGGGCTGGTGTGGCAAGGCCTCAAAATAAGATGATACCATGAGATGATGCAACGAAGGAAAACAATGAGGAAACACAATGAGAGACCCAAACAGCATGCAGTGGAGGTGGTTGAAGCAACTGAACCCCTTCCTCCCACATGGGAGGTCCCAAGTTTTGTTCCCAGTGCTTCCTAAAAAGAAGACAAGCACACAATGAACAGATAGATAAAAAGATAGAGAAAATCCAGGACAGACTTAGGGATCTGAACGACAACACAAAATGCCCAAACATAAACCTTATAAGCATTCCAGAGGGGGAAGAGGAGGGAAAGGGTACATAAGGAGTGTTGGAGGAAATAATGTCTGAAAACATCCAAACCCTATTGAGGGAGATGGCTGTACATGTCCAGGAAAAACAGTGCACCCCAAGCAGGATAAATCCCATCAGGCCTACTCCAATACATATATTTTTCAAACTGTCCAATACTCAAGATAAAGAGAAAATACTGAAGGCAGCAAGAGAAAAGAGAACCATCACATAAAAGGGAAGATCAATCAGATTAAGTGCTGATTTCTCATCTAAAGCCATGGAGGTGGGAAGGCAGTGGTATGGCATAGTTAAGGCACTAAAAGAAAAATTCCCAGCCAAGAATTCTCTATCCAGCAAAGATGGCACTGAAAAATGATGGAGAGTTCAAAATATTCACAGCTAAACAGAAATTAATACAGTATACCAATAAAAACCTGCCCTTGAACAAATACTAAAGGGAGTTCTGCAGGTTGAAAGGGGAAAAAAACAGAAGAGAGAGAGAGAGTTGAAGGAGAGTGTAAGAACAACTAAAAAGACAAAAAGAGAAATAAAAATAACATATGATATGCATAAAGCCAAAGAAAATATGGCTAATGTAAGTAATTCCTTGAAAGTAATAACACTGAATGTTAATGGATTACACTCACCAGTCAAGAGACACAGATTGGAAGAACAGATAAGGAAATATGACCCATCTATAAGTTCTCTACAAGAAATCTACCTTTGACCCAGGGATTCAAGGAGGCTGAAAATGAATGGCAGAAAAGCAAAATTACAAGCAAACAATAACCATAAAAGGGCAGTAGTAGCTACACTAATATCGGATAATATAGACTTCAAATGCAAAACTATTGTAAGACAAAGATGGGCCCTATTTATTAGTAAAAAGGGTAGTCTTTCAAGAAGAAAGAAAAATGATAATCATTTATGCACCTAACCAGGGCACCTCAAAATACATTAGGCAAACACTGGAAAAACTAATTGGAGAAATAGAATCCTCTACAATTATAGTGGGGGAATTTAATACACTATTATAACCATTAGACAGAACATTTTGACAGAGAAACAGTAAAGAAACAAAGACTTTGATTGTACATTAGAGAATCTGGACCTAATAGACATATACAGAACATTACACCCAAATACAGCAGGATATGCATTCTTCTCCAGAGCTCATGGATCATTCTCTAAGATAGATCACATGCTAGGCCACAAAAAAAATAATCAATGAAACCAGGAATATTGAAATTAAACAAGGTAATTTCTCTGACCAAAATGGAATATAGCTGGAAATCAATAAGGGCCAGAGAACCAAATTAGTCCCAAAGATATGGAAGTTAAATGACACACTCTTAGACAGTGGGTAAAGGAGGAAATTTCAAAAGAAATCAGTAACTACCTTGAAATGAAG
Source organism: Cabassous unicinctus (assembly GCA_029593785.1). Taxonomy (NCBI): domain Eukaryota; kingdom Metazoa; phylum Chordata; class Mammalia; order Cingulata; family Chlamyphoridae; genus Cabassous; species Cabassous unicinctus. The sequence goes on from JAQZBX010042480.1 coordinate 3,482, forward strand.
GAAAACGACAACACAACATATCACAACTTATGAGATGCAGCAAAAGCTTTTCTGAGATGGAAATTCATAGCCATAAATGCACATATCAAAAAAGAAGGAAGAGCTAAAATTGAATACCTAAATGCACACCTGGAGGAATTAGAAAACGTACCACAAACTAACACCAAAGGTAGTAGATAGAAGGAAATAACAAAGTTTAGAGCAGAGCTAAAAGAAATAGAAAGTAAGAAAGTACTAGGAAAAAAAAACACACACAAAAAACTAAAAGCTGGTTCTTCCAGAGGATCAATAAATAGACGAACCCTTAGTTAGATTAACAAAGAAAAAAAGAGAGATGTAAATACACAAAATAAGAAATGAGGATGGGGACATCACCACTGAACATAAGAAGATAGTTGGAAAAATTATATGCAAATAAGAAGGATAATTGAGAGGAAATGGACAAATTTCTAGAAAAAACAAGCATCCTGCATTAATGAAAGAAGAAATTAATGAACTCAACTTATAAAAAACAAGTAAATGGATAGAATCAGTCATTATAAACCTCGCAACTAAGAAGAGCCCAGGACCAGATGGCTTCATAGGCAAATTCTACCAAACATTCCAGATAGATCTAACACCAATCCTGCTTAAACTTTTAAAAAAATAGAAGTAGAAGGAACATTGTCTAACTCATTCTATGATGCCAACATTACCTTAATACCAAAGCCAATCAAAGAAGGCATGAGAAAGGAAAATTACAAACCAATTTTTATAATGAACTGAGATGCTAAAATCCTCAACAAAATACTGGCTAATCATAATCAACAGCATATCAAATGAGTTATACACCATGATCAAGTGGGTTTCATCCCAGTTATGCAAGGATGGTTCAAAATGAGAAAATCAATCAATGTAATCTACCACATAAACAGATCAAAAGAAAAAAAAAATCTCATGATTATCTCTATAGATGCAGAAAAAAACATTTGACAAAATACAGCATCATTTCCTGATAAAAACACTGCAAAAGATAGGACTAGAAGGAAACTTTCTGAACACATTAAAGGGTATATATGAAAATCCTACAGGTAACACAATATATAATGGTGAAATCCTAAAAGCTTTCCATGTAAAATTGGGAAAAAGGCAAGGATGCCCACTATCACCACTCTTATTTAACAATGTGTTAGAAGTACTTGCTCAAGCACTGAAGCAAGAAAAAGATATAAAAGACATCCAAATTGGAAAGGAAGGAGTAAAAATTTCTCTATTTTCAGATGACATGATCCTATACATAGAAAGCCCTGAGAAACCTACAACAATGCTTCTAGAACTTCAAAATCAGTTCAGGAAAGTCACAAGTTATAAAACCAATGTGCAAAAATCTGTAGCACTTCTGTACACCAATAATGAGGAAGCTGAGGATAAAATCAGAAAAAATTCCATTTACAATAGTGACTAAAAAAATCAAATACCTAGGAGTAAATTTAACTAAAGATGCAAATGATTTATACACACAAAACTACTCAACACTGTTAAAGGAAATCAAAGAATACTTAAATAAATGGAAGAATATTCCTTGTTCATGGATAGGAAGACTAAACATCATTAAGATGTTTATGCTCCCCAAACTGATCTATAGATTTAATGCAATCTCAGTAAATATCAACACAACAGTTTTTACTGAACTGGAGAAACTAACTATGAACTTTATTTGAAAGGGTATGAGGCCCCAAATAGCCAAAGACATATTGAAAAAGGAAAGTGAAATTGGAGGAATCACACTACCTGACTTTAAAATTTGCTACAAAGCTATAGTGGTCAAAGCTACATGGTATTGACACAAGGATAGATATATCAACAATGGAACCAAATTGAGAGTTCTGATATAGATCCTTGCATAAACAGTCATCTGATATTCAACAAGGCCACCAAACCCACTCATTTGGGAGAAAATGGCCTCTTCAACAAATGGTGTTTGGAGAACTGGATATTCATATCCAAAAGAATGGGAACACCATCTCATACCTTATACAAAAATCATCTCAAGAAGGATCAAAGATCTAAATATAAGAGCCAACGCCATAAAGACCTTGGAAGATAATGTAGGGATGCATCTACAGTAACTTGGAATAAGAAATAGTTTCATGAATATTATACCCAAAGCATGAGCAATGAAAGAAAAAACACGACGTCTTTGAAATGAATTAAACATATTGAGCAGACTCAGACAGCTAGAGTCAGGAAATAGGGAGAAGCAGGTTGTGAGCCAAAACCCATTTGGGCAAAATCTATGATAACGTGGAATTGAGTAGTTGTACAGTGAAGGAACATGGCAAGGATTTAGTGATACTATTGGGTTTGGTGGTAAAAGTTTGACAGGGGGGTACAGTAGAGAGGATGTATTGAATTGTCCATGGAATTGGAGGGAAGGTTGGGGGAGGGTGGAGGTGAACACTGGGTATTGGCAGGCACATGGTTGAAACAATATCCCAAGTACAGGTGCAATGACTAGTGAAGAAGGATGTTCCATTGATGGGCCTTTGATATTGATGACTATGCTTATGAACCTTTGTTCTTGAAATTACAACTTAGCCTAGTGTTGTAGAATGCCTAAGAGTTACCTACTTTAACTCTTGTTGCTCAAATGTGGCCTCTCCCTAAGCCAAATCAGCATATGAATGCATTACCTACCCACAGCATGGGACATGACTCCTGGGGATAAGCCTCCCTGGCACCAAGGGAGTACCACCAAGTACCAGTGGTGATGCAGCTGGAAAAAGACCTTGAATAAAAGGTGGAAAAGGTAAGCAAATGAGTTTATATGGTTAAGAGACTTCAAAGTGAGTCAGGAGGTCTTCAGAGAGGTAATTCTTATGCACATCTCAGCAGGACATATCAAAGTAGATACTACCCCAAATAGTGGGGCTCCTGAGGGCTATGGAGATTGGTGCCTGGCCATTGGGCCCTGCTTTGGAGTTTGTTCTCCCAAGTGTGACAGAGTTGGACTCAGATGTGACTTCTCTACACATGCTTCTTCTGTCCCTTCTGTTTGAACCTATAATTGGGGTTGGAGTTAGTAAGTGTACATCCAAGAGACTTGAATCTCTGGGCTGTCCATATGCCAGCTAAGCCATGAGCATCAGCAGAATTGTAACACCTACTCTCCAGTTCATTGGACTCACCCAGGACAACTAGCAAGGAGGTGAGGATGGACAACCACCATACCAAGGAACTGATAGAGTCTACAACTGCAAGCAAGAAAGTCCCATCCATCAACCATATGGGATCCAAACCTTCTCTCAATTAGAGGTGGAGTTGGCATCACCATCCCAGAATCGTCAGGATTGGAGAATAAAATATGGAATAGAGTGGACTTACTGGTGTTCTACTATAGACTTATTGTGATTCTAGCAATGGAAAAAATTATATCATGGATGTGGAGACAGTGGCCACTGGAGGAGCTGAGGTCAGGGAGAGGGGATAAAGATGTGTAATATGGGAGCATTTTCAGCTTTGGAATTGCTGTGAATGACATTGCAACAACAGATACAGGCCATTATATATCCTGCCATAACCTACAGAATTGAGTGGGAGAGAGTGTAAACTACAATGTAAATTATAATCCATGCTTAGTGGTAATGTTCCTTAATGTGTTCATCAATTTCAATGAATGTACCACAATAATGAAAGAAGTTAATCTTGGGGAAAGTAGGAGGTGTGGGGAGTGAGGCATATGGGAATACCTTATATTTTTTATGTAACATTTTATGTAATCTAATCATCTTTTAAAAATAAAAAAAAATTGTCTCTGTAAAAAAAAGAGCAAGGAATCCAATTAAAAAGTGGGCAAAAATTTTAAATAGACATTTCTACAAAGAGGAAATCAAATGAACACAAAGTACATGAAAAAATATTCCATATCACTAGCTACTATGGAAATACAAAGCAAATCAACAATGAGATATCATCTCACACAGCCCAGAATGGCCATCATTTTTTTAAAAATCAGAAAAAAATAAGTGCTGGAGGGGTTGTTGAGAATAGGAACCATCTTTCACTGTTAGTGGGATTATAAAATGGTAGAGCCTCTGTGTAAAACAGGTTATCAGTTCCTCAGGAAGCTAAATATAGAACTTCCATATGATCCAGCAATTCCTCTACTAGGAATATATCCAGAAGAACTGAAAACTGTGACACAGACATCTGCACATCGATGTTCATAGTGACATTATGCACAATTGCCAAAGATGGAAACAACCCAAGTGTTCATTAAGCAATGAATGAATAAGCAAAATGTGGTATATACATATGATAGAACAATATGCTGTAGTAAGAAGAAATGAAATTGGGACACAAATGATTACATGGATGAATCTTGAAGATATTATGCTAAGTGAGGTAAGCCAGACACAAAGGACAAATATTGCTTTGTCTCATTTATATGAACTAAATATGAATAATAAATATATGGAGTTAGAGTGTAGGTTATTAAAAGATAAGAGGAGGGCTGAGGACTACTGATGCTTAATGTAAGTAAAAGTTTTAATTAACTTGGCTGTAAAAGTGTAGAAATATATAAAGCTGATGGTAACACATTATAGTGAGTAGCAGCTGTTTCATAAATGGGAATGTGGCTGGAAAGGTTCATCTAGGGATGTAAAGGTCAATTGAAAGAAATCTAGAGATTTCTAGGAACCGAATAACAATGATCCCAGAGGTTGAGGATAATTGTGCTTGATGGTACAGAGACAAGAGTGTCATTCTTTGAGCTAGAATAGATGTACATCACTATTGCAAGGTGGTAAGAATGTCAAGAAGCATGGGAAAAATGTAATTGGTGTGACCTATGGACTGTGGTTAACAGTAATACTGTAATATTCATGCATCAATGCCAAAGATGTACTGTGTTGATAATGGCAGAATGTGAAAAAAGTGTGCCAAGTATAAGCTATGGACCATGGTTAGTGGTAATAGCCTGATGATATTTTCTCATAATCTGTAACAAATGCTCCACCACAGTGTAGTGTGTTGATGAAGGGGTGCTGTATGGGAATTCTACACATGTGCATGATTGTTTTGTAACTTCAAAACTTCTGTAAAAATATATATATTTAAAAAATAATAATAATAGGTGGGTTGGGGGAAAGTACTTCAGATGTAAAATATGGACTAGAGTTAGTAGTAAGATTTTCATGATATTCTTTCATAAACTGTAATAAATGTCTCATAACAATGCAAAGTGGTGAGTTGATGTAGGGAACCCCTTTAGGATGTTATGCATATTTGTTTTGTAAGTTCACAACTTTTACTGTACAGTTATTAATTATCTGTTCATGTATGAATGATATAGTACAATAAAATTTTTAAAAAATTGAATCCAACATATTAAAAGGAAACTTATTACCTTGAAAGTTAGAATTGCAGTGCCAAATAATTATTTTTTAATGGAAATCCTAAAGAATGAATTCACCAGGCATTGTTACTACACGAACGTAAGAAAATGTGTGTCTCTCAGTAGTGTCTCAAAGGGGCATGAATCGTTGGGTAGTAATCAAACGAATGAGTAAGGCCAACAAATTTGAAATATATATTGAAAAGAATCAAAGAAAATTTGGTAAAAGGCTTTTTGTTTTGTTTTCTTTTTTGTTTTAGGAATACTGTGCATTGAACCCAGGACCTTGCACAATCACACATGGGAGTCAGGTCCTCAATCACTTAAGCTACATCCATTCCCTCAAAAAGATCTTTAAAATAACATATGTGCATGTGAGTGTGCCTGTGTATGTGTGTAACATTTATCTCTTTCCAAGAAGACTGTAAACTCATTGAGAGAGGAGTTTGCTTGTTCATCATTGTGTTCTTCACAGCCTCTAGTAAATGTATCAGATACAAAATATACTAGCAAGTGTTAAACCTGGCTAATATATAACAATCATTTTGTAGATGCATGAATTTATGCACATGTGCTTTGTAATGACAATTTTCTTTTGTTTGTGTTTACTTAGGAAAACACACTGGTTATTCATCAACGTCAAGGATGTCATCTCACTCATGTTTTATATTTCTTCAGTATTGTGGACAATCTTGAAAATATTTCTATTCAAAAGATATAATTTAACTGAAAATTCTTTTTTCTAGAATACTTTTCTGAATATTTCCTATATATATTAAATGAGGTACAGTAATTTATAGGCATATTCCTTCTCAAATGATATGTTTTTTAATAGTTATGATAGGGAAAGAAGTATAAACACAGTTATTCTTTGCATATGAGAAATACATATAGTAAACTGGTTAGGAAGTTCTCATAAAATTTATATCAAAAACAAACCTCATATACAGAGAATGATTCTTCAATGTTGTGAGTGGCGTGACTGAAGTTAGATCATATGATGAGCTTTCTGTGTTTCTGTATGTATGTTTACATATATATGGAACTGTTTTTGCATTTTTCCTTTCTTTTCATAACTTTTTTTACAAGGTTCTGATTCCTGCAAACTTCATTAACAATATAATAGAAATTTTTATAATATAAGGAACTACTTTTTAAATTTAATTCTGCATTGTTGTTAGGATATAATGAGGCTACTGCCTACCTATTCACTCATGAAAAAAATTCAGAGTTCCCATATAATCCTTATTACATGCACCATGTGGTTATTTGTTATAATAGTGGAAATGATATTATTATAATTATGCTATTTACTATTACTTAGCTTATATATGCTTTTTACAATGGATCACAATTTATAATTAAGATATTCCTGAAAATTTTTCATCTTAGTTGAGACTTCTTTAGCTGATTATATTTCATTCATTATTTTACTAACAGAGGTTTACTTTCATTCATTGTAAATATATTGCTTAGTTTTTAATATTATGTGAAGTATCAGGGCTTTCACAATTTATTTATATTTATCCTGGTTCTATTTTGAATGGTATTGTTATTTTGAAATTGCTTTGTTAAGTACATATGTACTTATTATATAAAATATTTTATATAGATTGCAGAGTAATTTATTTCATATAAAAAGGATTATCTAACTGCTCTTTTTAAATCTTTAATTTCTGTTGATCTGTCTGAGAACAAAAATATGCCAGATGTTACTTGTCCATCATAAGAAGCACTAATATATTTATACAAAATTATGCTTGAATATACATATCAACTCTTCTCAGTATGCTCTTCATATTTAGGTCTGTAATATTTACCATTCTCTTTTCAACCTGCTCTTTCTTCACCTTCTTGACAAACCCCCTGTAATACTAATATTTCCAGTTTGAACCATGGATTTCTTTGCCTTTCTTCAACTATTCTCCCTGTCTGGTTCTCCCAATTCTCTTGTTCTCTCCGAAGGCATATGATAAACTTTTAGTCTTTGAAATTTGCCAATAACTTTCCCTTTGAATATGCTGATAAAAACACTCATTTAAAATTAATTTGATATAACCATCTTCAAATAATGATGGTTATTTTTATTCAGTCTAAGTTTTAAGATAACTGGTAATATTACTGTTAAGCATGTGTATTCCCAGAGTACACTTTGTATTTATCTACCTGGAGGATACCTTTGATATAAGCTTTTAAAAAATGAGCATTTTTCTTACCTAATTTTATGTCAATAATTATTTCAGGAATTCTCAATACACCAAAGTATTCAATGTAAATACAATAATGAGGGGAGGAGCAGATAGCAGAGACTAAGCAACTCCAAGAGTCAAGTCATCTTAAAGGGCAGTTAGTAACCATGCAGAGATATCTAAGGCACCTATTTTGAGGGGCCCAGGAGACCAGAAGAGCATACTGCAACGTCTTTGAAAGAATGGGAGAAAGAGATTGTAGTGAAGATTCATGAGTAGATAACTCCACTCCATGGAGGCTGGTGCCCATCCTCCACTGGTGATGCAAGGCATCTCATGAGCTTTTCTGTGGTTGGAGTTGGATGCTCCATTTCACAAAAACTGAGGAAAAAGAGATGGTCAGGCACAGACTTCACCTACTGCTTAGTAAATTCAGCTTAGTAAAGTATAATCCTTAGACCAGTCAAAATTTGAACCTGTCCAAATCAGAAAGAGGCCAGTAGCTGCTATTTTAACTCCACTTCTGGCATGAGGAAAAGCAAGGTGGATAGAAAATCACAGTTAGAGTATGGGTCAACTTCTTTCCACCCAGATTGATTGCAGTTCTAGCCTAAGCTGCAGCCCCATCTCTAGCAAGGAGGAAGATGGGGGTACCTGCCCCAGCCTCTCTGGGCCACAGCAGGCATTTCTGATCTGAAGAGATGGGACTGTTGTGCATCTATGGATCCAGCCCAACCCCCAATAGCATAAGAGTCATCCGGTGTTTCTTCAGCCTCTCTGAGCAGCAGCAGGTGCTTTTGGCCTGCATGGACTGGTCTGTTGGGCAACTGTAGTCCCATCCCCACCCCTTAAAGGGCAGAAGATAAAGGATTCCCTGATTTTCATGACAACTGTAAGTGCTTTCAGCACACACCAATTAGATTTGTGGCACTCGAGTGGATCAATACCCAACCCTAGCAGAGGAGGAGAGGCAATGGTGTTATCTCCATCTACTGGGGCAAATATGGTCAGTTTTGACCCACACAGCTTAATTTTCTGCCCAGACTGACAGCTCCATCCCTGCCTCAGGAAGGGGAGGAAGGTGGAAGAAACTTCATTGGTTCCTATTGTGGGCAGCATTAGCCTCCAGAGTTTACAATACAAACCATATCCTTGACTCCTACTACACAATCAGTAATGGAGAAAGGACAAGAAAGGCCTAAACTACAGAGAGAAACTTCCCACACAAAATACATGTAATAAATCAGAAGCCAAGACACCAACAAAGAATTGCAATCCTTACCAAGAAACAGGAATATATGGTCCAGTCAAAGGAACAAGATAAGCCTTGTGATGACTTAAAGGAGGAGAGACAACTACTCATAGATGTTCAAACAAATCTCCTTAATAAATTCAATGAGATGGCTAAAGACATTAAGGATATTAAGAAGACTTTGGGTGAGCACAAAGAAGAATTTGAAAGTATACATAGAAAAATAGCAGATCTTATGGGAATGAAAAGCACCCTGGAGGTATATAATAGCAGATTTGAGGTGGCAGAAGAAAGGATCAGTAAGCTTGAAGGCATGGCCTACAAATGCAAATACACAAAGGAACTGATAAAGAAAAGAATGGAAAAAATTGAACAGGGTTTTAGGGAATTAATGACAACAAAAGATATGCAAACATGCTTGTCATGGTTGTCTCAGAAGGAGAAGAGAAGGGAAAGGGGGCAGAGGGAATATTTGAAGAAGTAATGGTTGAAAGGACATAGATGTCACATCCTATTGAAGGACATAGATATCCATGTCAAAGAAGAACAACATAATCCCATCTGAATAAATCTAGACCTATTCTGAGACACTTACTAATCAGATGTCAACTGCCAAGGACAATGAATTCTGAGACAGCAAGAATAAAGAAATACACCATATACAAGGGAAACCCAATAAGATTAACTGCTGGTTTCTCATTAGAATCCATGGAGGCTAGAAGGTAAATCAAGAGAAGAATTGCCAGTGAAGAATCTTATACCTGGCAAGATTGCTTTTCAAAATTGCAGGTGAATTTATAATATTCATAGATAAACAGAAACTGGGAGAGTTTGTAACCAAGTGATCAACTTGGTAGGAAATACAAAAGGTAGTGCTACAGCCTGAAAGGAAGAGGCTTGGAAGGAAGTCTAGAAATGAAGATTATATCAGTAAAAGTAACTAAAGTGTAAAAAGAGTGGTGAAAATAAAATATGACAGATAAAACCTAAAGGTCAAAATGGGTAAAGTAAGAACTGAATTTACAGTAATAACTTTGAATGCTAATGGATAAGTGCCTCAATCAAGAGACACAGACTGGCAGAATGGATAAGAAAATATGAGTCATTTATATTGTGTCTAAAAGAGACTCCTCTTAGACCCAAAGATACATATAGAAAGTAAAAGGCATTGGATGAAATAGATTTTAAAAGCAAAACTGTTCTTAGAAACAATGAAAGACATTATTTATTAATAAAAAGGGGCAATTCACCAGGAAGAAATAACAATCATAAATGTATGTGCATTTAACCAGGATATGCCAAATTAAATGATGCAAACACTGGCAAAAAGTAAGGGAGAAATAGATTTCTCTACAACAATAATTGGAGACTTCAATATACAAATTTCAGTATTGGATAGAACATCTTGGCAAAGGATCAATAAAGAAGGAGAAAGTTTGAATAATACCATGTATGGACTAAAACTAATCGACATATATACAACATTGCACCCCCAAACACCATGATATACATTCTTCTCAAGTGCTCATGGATCTTGCTCCAGGATAGAACATATGTTTGATCAAAAAGAAGATCTCAATACATCAAAGAGATCAAAATTATACAAATCACTTTCTCTCATCATAATGGAATAAAATTGGAAACCAACAACAGGTAGAAAAAGGGAAAATTCACAAATATATATAGTTTAAACAACACACTAATATAATCAGTGGGTCAAAGAAGAAATTGCAAGAGAAATCAATAAATTTCTTGAAAGGAATGAAAAAAAGAACACAACATAACAGAAAATATGGTGAAAGTTAGTCCTGAACAGGGAAATTTATATACCTAGAGGATGTTCCATTGATGGGCCCTTAATATTTATGACTGTAATTATGGACATTTATTCTTGGAATTGAAACTTAGCCTAGTATTATAGGGTGCCAAAGAGTTGCCTACTGGGAGCCTTCTTCTTGCTCAAATGTGGCCTATTTCTAATCCAAATTCAGCATATAAATTAATTACGTTCTCCCCCAGCATGGGTCATGACTCCCAGGGATAAGCCTCCCTGGCACTGAGGGATTACTACCAAGCACCAACTAGCAATGCAACTGGAAAAAGGCTTTGACCAAAGGGGGGAAAATGTAAAGACAAATGAGTTTATATGACTAAGAGACTTCAAAGTGAGTTGGGAGTTCATTCCAGATGTCACACTTATGCATGACTCAACAGTATCTCATTGACTGCCAAAGTAAATACTACCTCAAATAGTAGGGATCATGAAGGTTCTGGAGACATCCAGACACTAAAGTCAGGGGAGATAGGTCAGGAGTTTGGTGTCTTGTCAGAAGGCTTTACTTTGGAATTATGCTTCCCCATGTGACAGAGATGGATGCAGTTGTGGTTTCCCTAAACATGGCTCTTCTGACCCTTCTATTTGAAACTATAATTAGTACTAAGGTTGATAGGTGTATGTCCAAGAGACTAAAATCTCTGAGCTCTCCATGTGCCAGCTGGGCCCTGATCCTCAAGGGAGTTGCAACACCTACTCTCCAGTTCATTGGACTCCCCCAGGACAACTAACAAGAAGATGATGATGGACAATGACCATCCCAAGGCACCAAGAGAGTCTACAACTGCAAGAAAGAGAGTCCCATGCATCTGCCCCATGAGATCAAAGCACTCTCTCAATTAGAGATGGAGCAGACATCACCATCCCAGAATCCTCATGATTGGGGAATGAACTATTGACTAAAGTAGACTTACTGGCATTCTACTATAGACTTACTGTGATTCTAGTAATGGAAGGAATTATATCATGGATATGGAGGCAGTGGCCACTGGAGGTTCTGAGAGAAGGGAGAGGGAAAAACAGGTGTAATATGGGAACATTTTCATGACTTGGGAATTGTCCTGAATTACTTTACAATGATAGATACATGTCATTACATATCTTGCCATAACCTACAAAATTGTGTGGGAGAAATTGTAAACTGCAATGTAAACTATAATACATGCTTAGTGGCAATGCTCCAAAATGTTTTCATCAATTGTAACGAATGAACCACTCTAATGAAGGATGTTGTTAATGTGTGAAAATGTGGGAGGTGTAGGGTGTGGGGCATATGGGAATCCCCTATACTTTTGTGTAACATTTATGTAATCTAAATATCTATAAAGATTAAAAAATTATATTTAAAAAAGAAGATATAAAGTCATTGACATAATACATAGCCAGAAGAACTTGTAAAAGAAGAGCAAAATATTTTACAAAACAAGCAGAAGGAATGAAATAACAAAGATCAGAGCAGAAATAAATGAAATTGAGGATGAAAAAAAGAATAAAAGGAATTAAGAAAACAAAAGTTTGTTCTTCAAGAAGAATTACAAAATCGACAAACTCATAGCTATACTGGCAAAGAAAAAAGAAACTGCAAATAAATAAAATAAAAAATGAAAACAGGGTCATTATTACTGACCCCACAGAAAATAAAAGATATAATAAGAGGATGTTATGAACAACTGTACATGAAAAAATTAGACAATGTTGATGAAATGGAAAAATTCCTACAAATGTAAGAATAACCTATACTGACCCTAGAAGAAATAGAATACCTCAACACAACAATTACAAATAAAGAGATAGAAACAGTTATGAAATAACTCCCCAAAATGAAAAGTCCAGGACCAGATAGTTTCACAGATGAGTTCTAGCAAGCACTTAAAGTGTTAATACCAATCTTACTTAAATTCTTCAAAAAATTGAGCAAGAAAGAATGCTATCAAAATCACTCTGTGAAGCCAATATTATCCTAATACCAAAGCCAGATAAGGGTGTTATGAAAAAAAGAAAATCACAGAAATATTTCCCTAATGAATATCAATGCAAAAATCCTCAACAAAATACTTGTTAATGGAATCCAAAACACCTGAATAGAATTATTTATCATGATCAGTTAGGACTTATACCAGGCATGCAAGGATGTTTCAACAAAAGAAAATCAATCAGTGTTAATTCACCACATTAATAAACCAAAGAAGAAAAATCACATGAGGCTATCAATTGATGCAGAAAAGGCATTTGACAAAATACAGCATCCTTTCTTGATAAATATTCTATAAATATAGGAATTGAAGGAAACTTTCTCAACATGATAAAGCCCATATATGAAAAAATCCACACTACTGTTGTACTCAAATGTGAAAGATTGAAAGCTTTCGCATTGAGATCAGGAACAAGGTAAGGATGCCCACTGCCACAGCTGTTGTTCAATATAGTGCTATAGGTTCTAGCTAGAGCAATCATGCATGAAAAACAAATAAAAAGCACCCAAATTGGAAAGGAAGAAGTTAAACTTTCCCTATTCATAGATGATATGATCCTATAGCTAGAAAGTCCACAAAAATCTGCAAGACACCTGCTACAGCTAATAAACGTTTTCAGCAGAGGGGTAGGATACATAATGAATATGTAAAAATCAGTAGTGTTTCTATACACTAGTAATGTGCAATATGAGGAAAAAGTCAGGAAAAACATTCCATTTGCAATAGCAACTGAAAGAATCAAATATTTAGGAGTAACTTAACCAAGGATGTAAAGCACTTGTATTCAAAAAACTACAATGCATTGATGTAAGAAATTTTTAAAAGACATAAATAAATGTAACAACAATCTGTGCTCATGGATTGGAAGGCTAAATATTATTAATATGTCAATTAGACCAAAATCATTATAGATTCAATGCAATCCTAATAAATATTTCACCAGCATTTTTTTTAAAGAAATGTAAGAAAAAATAATCAAATTTATTTGGAAGTATAAGGGGCCCCCAAATAGCCAGAAACATCTTAAAAGGGAAGAGTAAAGTTGTAGGACTCTCACTTCTAGTCTTTAAATCATATTACTTATGTACAGTAGTAAAAAGAGTATGGAACAGGCATAAAGATAGACACATAAACCAGTGGAAATGAACTGATGGTTTAGAAACTGGCCATTACATCTATGGTCAAGTGATTTTTGACAAGCCTGTAAACCCACCCAACTACCTCAGAACAGTCTATTCAACTAATGGTGCTGAAAGAAATGGATATCCATACCTAAAAAAGAGAACCCCATCTCACACCTTATACAAACATTAACTCAAAATGAAGCAAAGACCTAACTCTAAAAGATAGTATCATAAAGCTTATAGAAGAAAATTTAGGAAAATATTTTCAAGACCCGGTGGTGGGCAGTGAATTCTTAAACCTTACAACAAAAGCATTAGAAATGAAAGAAAACAGGATAAATGGGACCTCCTGAAACTTAGACACTTTTGCTCTTCAAAGGACTTCATAAAGAAAGGAAAAGACAACCCACTCAAGGGTAGAAAATATTTGGAAACCACATATCTGATAATGGTTTGATTTCTATTCTATTTAAAGAGATCATACAATTCAACAATAAAAGGGTACTCATCCAATTTAAAACTGGGCAAAAAATTTAGACATTTCTCCAAGAAGAAACACAAATGAACAAAAAGCACATGAAAAAATATTCAATGCCACTAACTATGATGGGAATGCAAATCAAAACAACAGTGAGATATCATCTCACACAGCATTGAATGGCCATTATTAAAAAAAAAAAAACACATCAAACAATAAGTGCTAGTGAGGATGTGGAGAAATAGGAACACTCCTTTACTGTTTGTGGGAATGTAAAATGGTACAGCCTCTGTGGATGACAGTTTGGCAATTCCTCAGGAAGCTAAATATTGAACTGCCATATGATCTAGCAATTCCTCACTAAGAATATATCCAGAGGAATTGAAAACTGTAATATGGACAGCTGCATACTGATGTTCATAGTGGTGTTATTCACAATTGCCAAAAGATGGAAACAACCCAAGTGTTCATCAACCAATGAATGGATAAACAAAATGTGGTATATACTTACAATGGAGTAATGTGCTGCTGTAAGAAGAAATGAAATTGGGACGCATATGATAACATGGATGAACCTTGAAGACATTATTTTAAGTGAAATAAGCCAGAAACAAAAGAAATATATTGCATGGTCTCACTAATATGAACTAAATACAGAGAATAAACACATGGAATTCAAACCTAAAGTATAGATTATTAAGATTTAAGAAGAGGGCTGAGAAATTGTACTGATACTTAATGTCTGTAGAAGTTTTAATTAACTTGACTATAAAAGTGTGGAAATGTATAGAGTTGATGGTAACACATAGTGAGTAGAACTAACAAAGTTGGTTTATAAACGGGATTGTGGTTGAACAAGTTAATCTAGGGATGTAAATGTCAATTGAAAGAAAGCTAGTAAATAATCTAGGGTCTAAATAGCATAGTGAACCCAGAAGTGGATGAGATTTGTGGTTAATATAACAAATACAAGAATGTCCTTCTATGAACTACAACAAATGTACATCACTATTTCAAGATTGTAAGAATGTGGAGAGGCATGGGAAAACAAAATTGATGTGACCTGTGGACTGTAGTTGACAACAGTGCTGTGGTATTCTTGCATCAATGTCAAAGATGTACTATGTTAATAATAGGGGGTGGTATAGCAAAAATGTACCAGGTGTGTGCTGTAAACCATAGTCAGTGGTAATAGTCTGATGATATATCATAATCATTAACAAATGTTCCACAACAATGTAGTGTGTTGGTGGAGGTGTGTTGTATGGGAATTCCACACATATCCATTATAATTTTGTATGTTCACAACTTCTCTAATGAAAATATATTAAAAAATGCCATGAGGAATGAAAGTGATACTTTGATATCACATAGATTCCAAGTCACTCATATCCATACACAGATTAAAGGTCCATTCAAAAATGAAGTTAAGATTTTGTGGATATTTGGAGAACATGGTATATAATAAGCTAGAATTTTTAATAGGAAACTTGCCTTTCAAATTATATAATAGGGTGAGAGGGCAATAGAACAACTATCATAAAATATCTAAAGACAACAAATAAGAAATACAGCATTGGAAAGAAAAATACATTTCAAAAAGGAAACTAGAAATAACAATAACTAAAATTTCATATATTAGAGAAAAAAGTTAGTATTATATTTATTATGCAGAATAAATTCCTCTAAAATCACAAATATTATCATACTGAATCAAATACAAAATTCAATATATTCCATTTATTACACAATAGTTGTTAATTCAAAATGATGCAAAGCATTGATATAAAAGAGTAAAAAGTAACTAATATTAAAGAATGTTGTTTTTATTATTCCATTTCCCTGAGCCTCATTTCCTTCAGGTAATATTATGACTCTTATTTCACTTTTATAAGGTTTTATAAGGTGAAATGTGACATTACCCTTAAAGAATTTTCATTCAAATATATATTTTTTAAGAGAGCAAGCCCTATAGACTCCATGGATCACTTCCACATAGTTTTGCCTCCATAACAGCTATCACCATCCATATACATAGAGTTGGATTATTATTACACCCACCCCATGATATACAATGCCACTCTTGTTAGATGGGCCTCCTCCAAGTTCCTCAAGCTTCATGGTCCACCACATGCACGGGGCCTTTGTACTGGTGTTCCCTGTTTGGAACAATTTCCTCTCATGAATTTGTATGACTAACACTTTCCGCTTCAAATCTTTGATCAAATGCCAACATTTTATTGAGGGATGTCCTAACTACATTATTTCCAGTTACTTTGTCTTGCCCTTGCCCCATATCTCACTCCCAGGACTCTATTATATTTTCTTTTTTTCTTTTTTTGTTAATATTACTTTTGACATTTTAATATGACATTATCAGTTACCTGTGTATATTTCTCTATATCTCCCAGCTAAAATATCAGACCCAAAAGGACAAAGATCTTTTATGGTTTGTTATATCCTGTAGAAAGTATTTGGTATGTTTTAGATATTCAATAAAAAATTACAGGGTAGGTTCTTTAAATGAAGTGGCATGGTAAGCAAAACACAAATATTGTTTAATTAATCAAGCAGTAAAAGGCCTCCCACAAATGTATTAACTCTGAATTATACATTTGATCATTTGGAATTGTCAGAACAACATTTGCAACTTTCTTTCACAGTATCTATTAGTCATTTATAAAAATTTATTATAATTAACTGAAAAATTCCAATAAATTAAAGTTTTATCTAACAGTTAAATGATCTGACAAAATAAAATCTATTTTTAAATTAATATTCAAAATATAAAAACTGAAAGAATGTTCAAGTTGAAAATTAAAAACAAATAAAAGTAATAAATTAAATTATTCTCAGTCAAATAGGAATTAAAATATTTGACTATAGAATAC
This sequence comes from Cabassous unicinctus, assembly GCA_029593785.1. Classification (NCBI taxonomy): domain Eukaryota; kingdom Metazoa; phylum Chordata; class Mammalia; order Cingulata; family Chlamyphoridae; genus Cabassous; species Cabassous unicinctus. Next base: position 20,600 of record JAQZBX010042480.1, read on the forward strand.
TTATATAATGGATATCAAGATAAATAATGCTTACCACTGCATGTCAGATAAAGTGGCAGAGAGATGAATAATGGAAATATTAATTTCCTCTATTATTAAGAAACAGTAAAAAAGTTCCATTACCTCTGTTATAAAATAAAACCAATGAATTTAATATAAAAAATTAGGAGAAATAAAAGGACAAAACTAGAATAACTGAATTAAAATTAAATAAAACTAAATAATATTCATTATTTTAGTTACAAATATAAAATTAATTGGTATTAATAGTCATTGACTAACGATTTTGTGTTACCATCACCACCCTTCATTGGCAACACTTTTCCATCACCTGAAAGAAACTCTATAGTAATTAAACATTAACTCCCCATTCCCTACTCCCAACCCTGACCCTATATTCTAGTTTATAATTGTATGAATTACCATATTCTAATTATTCCTTCTCAGTAAGATCATACAATATTTTTCCATTTGGGTCTTGCTTATTTCATGCAAAATGATGTCTTCAACTTCTCGATGTTTCATGTATGAGAACTTAATATTCCTTTTTTTGTGTGTATATACCACCTTCTGCTTAACCATTCTTTTGATGATAGTGTGTTATGTTGCTTCCATCTTTTTGCAATTGTGAATAGTGCCTCCATGAACACTGGTGTAAAAATATGTGTTTGAGTCCCTGATTTCACGACTTTATTGCATATACCTAAATGTGTGATTGCCAAGTTTTATGGTAATTCTATAGCAAAACTTCTGAAGAACCTCTGAACTGTTTTCCGCAGCAGTGACCCAGCATCCCTCATCCTTGGCTTTTCTGCCATGGGACAATACACATGGTGATCTCATTCTCCTTTCTTTCCCAGGTCCTATAGATTTCCAGCTTCTTCTGTGGCTTTTTTTGTACATCTGAAATTCATTCCACTTCTAAAGTACTCCAGTAATTGGATTACAATCAAAATTTATTCAGTTGGCCACACCTTAACTAAACATCCCATCTTCAAAAGGTCTTATTTAAAAATGGATTCGCACAGACTATAATGGATTAAGTTTAAGAACAAGCTTTAAAGGGTACGTAATTCAATCTCCATCAGATTTTATAGTTCTTTTTCTTATATTTTGGTATTTTATCTATTTTAAGTTATTTTTTGTATATGGTGAGCAGCAGTGATCCACTTTCATTCTTCTGCATATAGATATCCAGTATTCTTCAACCATATATTGAAGAGACTATTCTTTCCCCATTTAGTCAATCTGGCACCGTTTTAAAAAATCAGTGGACCAAAGACATACAGGCTTATTTCTGAACTTTTTCATTTTAATAGTATTAGTCTCTATGTCTGCACTTATGCCAGTGTTACGATATTTTGATTACTGTAGCCTTGTAATAAATTGGGATGTATTA